>PVLD010017188.1:0-42676 GCA_004027595.1 Dinomys branickii
TTGAGGTATAGGCCATCTATTCCTATTTTTTCTAAGGTTTTTAACATGAATGTATGTTGGACTTTATCGAAAGCCTTCTCTGCATCTATTGAGATGATCATGTGGTTTTTGTCTTTGACTGTATTAATATAGTGTATTACATTAATTGATTTGCGAATATTGAACCATCCCTGCATTCCTGGAATGAATCCTACCTGGTGGTGGTGTATGATTTTCCTTATGATTCACTGTAATCTATTTGCCAGTATTTTGTTGAGTACCTTTGCATCTATGTTCATTAGTGAGATTGGCCTGTAGCTCTTTCTTGGTTGGGTCCCTCTCTGGTTTTGGTACCAGTATAATACTTGCCTCCAGAAATGTGTTGGGGAGAGTTGCTTCCTTTCCAATTTCATTGAAGAGTTTGAGAAGTGTTGGCATTAGATCTTCTCTAAACGTTTTATAGAATTCTGCTGTGAATCCATCAGGGCCTGGGCTTTTCTTTGTTGATAAGTTTTTAATGACGTTTTCAATCTCATTAATTGATATTGGGTTGTTCAGGATTTTTACGTCTTCCTGATACAATTTTGGCCATTTGTACCTTTCTAGGAATTTGTCCATTTCTTCTGTGTTTTCTATCCTATGGGAATACAGATTTTCAAACTAGGTATTAATGATCTTTTGTATTTCTTTTGAATTTGTAGTGACTTCATCCTTTTCATTCCTTATTGCATGAATTTGAGATCTTTCCCTTCTCTTTTTGATAAGGTTGGCTAGGGGTTTATCAATGTTATTTATTCTTTCAAAGAACCAACTCTTTGATTCACTAATTTTTTTAGAGTTTTCTTCATCTCAATTGCATTAATTTCTGCCCTGAGTTTTATAATCTCCTCCCTTCTTTGGGCTCTTGGTTTAGCTTGTTGCTCTTTTTCTAAGAGTTTGAGGTGTATCATTAGGTTATTTATTTTCTCTCTTTCTATTTTCTTTGTATATGATTTCAATGCTATAAATTTCCCTCTGAGGACTGCTTTCATTGCATCCCACAGATTCCGGTAGGTTGTACTTGCATTTTCATTTATTTGTATGTAATTTTTAATTTCTTCTTTAACTTCTTGTGTGACCCATTGGTTATTCAGGAGGTTGTTGTCTAATTTCCACTTGTTTATGTGGTTTTTGGAGTTCTCTTTGTCATTAATTTCCAATTTTATTGCACTGTGGTCCGATAATATGCACAGGATAATTTCAATTCTTTTGCATTTAGGTAGATATGCTCTATGGGCTAGAAAGTGGTCTATTTTGGAGAAAGACCCATGTGCAGCTGAGAAAAATGTGTATTCTGATGTTGTGGGGTGGAACACTCTGTATACATTTACTAAGTCCATTTGTTCACACTTTTGGTTCAGGTCTGTTATTTCTTTGCTGTGTTTCTGTCTGGTTGACCTGTCTCTTTGCGTCAGAGGAGTGTTTAGTTCCCCTATTACAATAGTGTTATTAGTGATTTGATTTTTTACGTCTGTCAAGATTTGACTTGTAAAGTTAGGTGCTCCATGGTTTGGTGCATAGATGTTTAGGATTGTTACCTCTTCCTCTTGCAGCTTTCCCCTAACTAGTATATAGTGGCCTTCTTTATCTCTTTTGATTGTTTTTGGTTTGAAGTTTACATTGTTTGCAAACATAATAGCTACCCCTGCTTTTTTCTGGGGACCTGTTGCATGGAAAATTGTTTTCCAACCTTTAACTTTCAACCTGTGGATTTCCGTTTGGGTAAAATGTGTTTCCTGTATACAGCATATTGTTGGATTGTGTTCCTTAATCCACTCTTCCAATCTTTTCCTTTTGACTTTTGAATTGAGGCCATTTAAATTAATGGTTATCATGGTTATATGTTGGCTTATTCTAGTCATATTATTTACTTGATGTTTTTCTTCGTTTGCTGACTGTTTACTTGCTTGTTCTGTTTAGGGAGTTATTTCTAATGCTGTTCTTGGAATTGTGGTCTCTTTTTTCTCTGTCTAGAATATCTTTTAGTGCTTTTTGCAATGCTGGTTTAGCACTCATGAAGTTCTTCAGTTGTTCTTTGTCGTGGAAATATTTTATTTCTCCATTGAATTTGAGGGATAGTTTTGCAGGATACATCGGTCTGGGTTGGAAGTTGTTTTGTCTCAGAATCTGTAATACCTCACTCCAAGCTCTTCTTGATTTCATGGTTTCCGTTGAGAAGTCTGCTGTGATTCTGATGGGTTTTCCTTTATAGGTGATCTGTTTCATTTCTCTAGCAGCTTTTAATATTGTGTTCTTTTGCTGGATATCTGGGATCTTGACTATTATATGCCTGTGTGTCTTTCTTTGGGTTATGGATCATTAGGGTTCTATATGCCTCGATTAACTGAACTTCAGTATCTTTTAACTTGTTTGGGAAATTTTCTGCTATTATTTCAGCAAATATTCTTTTTATATCATTTGTGACATCTCCTGCTGTTTCACACACTCCTATAACTCGAATGTTGTTACGTTTTGCCTCATCTTGGAGCTGTTGGATTGACTTTTCTTGTGTTTTTGATGATATTATGAGATTCTTCCTTTCACGCTCATAAACTGCCATGCTGTCTTCAAGTTCTGAAATTCTATCTTCGGTTTCATTTAAGCGATTTTGCATGCTTTCAGTGTAAGTTTTCAAATCCTGGCATTCTCTTTGGACCTGTTCCATTCTTGGTAATTCATTCCTAAATTGCTCTTGTAACGTTTCCATTTGTTTCCTATTTTCTTCTAATCTTTTATCTATTTCTTCTCTATGTGTATGGAACATTTCTTCCATCATTGTTTTCAGTCCATTTTTTGTCTGAGAGATCATTGCAGGTATGTGGCTTATTTCTGCTCTAAGCTCTTTTATGGCCTGTTGGAGTTGTTTCATTTTGGATGCAATCGTTTCATAACTTGCTGGTATGTGGCTTCCTGGTTCCCCTGTATCCTCGCATTCGAAACTTGTTCTGGTTGGGGTTGAGTTCTGAGACTGCATTTTGTTCTTCTGTCTTCCCATTTTTGGGTATCAGATTCAAAATATTGAGCAATAGATTCCCCAGGCAGTTCAGCAGGCAAAGATCTGCTGCAGAGGCTGCTCCAGTGACTCCTTCTCTTCGGGAGAATGTCCCTTAAGTTTTCTGCTAAGAGTTCCACTTAAAAGGCTGTTTAGATGCTGGTTTGCTACTCCCTACCGAGAGACCTGGGTGGGGTGTGTAAGACCGCTCCCCTGCCCTCCCAGGGTTCCCTGCAGGTATAGGGACGGATCACCTCCCCCACTCGGTGATCCTGTTGCGAGCACAGGTAGCTTACCAGATTTCAGAGTCCCTGCAGGCAGGAAGGTTCCAAAGTGCCAGTTTTTTGTGCTATGTTTGCGATCCGCCTCTCCCCGCCACGTCTTTTTCCTCGCGCTCTCTGGGTCTGGGGGAGGGAGCGGGATGCTCCGCTCCTTTGTGCTCCTCACGCCGCCTCGGCCACAGACTGCAGGCCGCTGAGGGCCTAGGCTGCGTAGCCTGCCTGGTGCGCGCGAGATCTGAGACTGCTGGGCATTGCCGCTGCTAAAAAGCCGATTTCTGACGGAAGTCGCTGGAAAGCTGGGCCAGTTCGGGAGGCGGGAGGGATCGAGCTGGCTGTGCCCCCAGGGTGCTCGGACCCAGCCAAGCCCCCTCCCCGCATGGAGCGTCTGCTGTACACTCTTATGTCAAGCTCCCTAATCAATTGATTGATGATGTCCAGGCCTTGTCTAGTACTATTCAAGATATTCAAGATCAAATATATTCCTTAGCGGAGGTAGTCCTCCAAAAAATTAATTAATTAATTAATTAAAAATAATAAAAAATTAAAAAAATTTTAAAAATCTCTAAAGTGTTTATTTAGAAAAAATCTCTCAGCTCAAAATTTGGGGCCCAAGTTAAAAGGAAAAAAGAGGAATGCGGAGGGAAAAGGAATATAAACAGAGTTAAGATGTATTCGGTATGTGTACTAAATCCCTACAAAGAATGTAATCATTATGTGCTGCACACATGTGCTAATAAAAATTAAAAATAAAAAGACAAAAGACATTAGAAAACACACTCTTCACTTTTTCTTCTCTTTCTAATAGATGAAAGTTCCAAACCATAAATACATATGAGAAAGAGTTTTTCTATCTAGTAAGTCCCTGCTAAATAATTGTTGCAATTACTTATTGTTTCTTTAAAGTTCTGTACTTTTCCCCTCTTGCTGCCACTCCCTGACTTCCCATACCATAGATAATAGAATACGGAGCGTGGACCATTTCACTGTTTGCCGAGATACACTTCACGCCCAACTATGCCTTGTATTGATTTTAAAACAGTATTTGCTATTGGCCAGCATACCACACCTGCAAAGGAACTCATACTTTAATTTATGAAGATTGACTCCCAGTCCCCTTTGTTTTAGCTGAATGTGGTTAGCAACTTTTACATAATAAATTATAATGAATTTGAATTTTTGGTATATATCTAAATTTAGTGATGTTTTATAACAGATGAATGCTATCTGTTCACTATGGACTTATAATTAGTGTGGTCTCTCCATTCTGCCGGGAGATTATCCACCAAAAAACAGTCAAGCATCTGTATTAATCACTTTTGCGTCACTGGGACAAAATATCTGACATCCACGACTTGGAGGAAGAGAGATTTTTCTGGGGTTGTGGGTTCAGTCCATGGTCAACTGACCCCAAAGCAGAAAGAACATAATGGAAAAGTGTGGGGCGCGGGAGAGAAGGGGCAGAGCCAGGGAGGAAAACACACTCACTCCAGTCAGGTTCCACCTCCGCCTAAGGGGTGCATAAGGTGACCCAGGCACCAATAACTGTAGCATCGCCACAGTGCAGCCACTTACCAAACACGCAGGACTTTGGGGGGATGGTTTGGGCCATGGCTATGTTTTTCCTTCAGTTTTATACTTTGACTTAGGTATATTTGTGCATATATTTCTAAAAGTCAAATGTTTTCATTACTGAACTACAGAACTCTCCGATCATATAGAAAAATCCCACTTTCTCCTGCTATTCATTTTAATGTGATAAGCCTCCTTTGAGAGAATCAGACGCGAGGTTGGGCTCAGCCCACTGGCCTGTGTGCCGCGTTCCAGCCATCACTGACTTTTTAGCCTTTTCTGTAAAGTTGTTTTGCACATAGCTGAAAATAAATCACAGATAATCGATATATTCACTTTTAAATATTATGTAAAATGCCTTTCTTGAATGTTTAATGTCCATTAAAATTCCCATACCTATATAGTATTACACATAGAAAATAACTCTGCAAAAGAAAATCCTTTTGAAACTAATATGTGTAACTAAATCAGCCAGTTCACTGAGAGGTCACAGACTCCAACTTATTTTATGTTGAATGAACATATTTGGCCAAGCAGATGACTTCGAAAAAACTAAGTGTGTAATTTATTTAAAACAGTTTGTAGTTTAGCAAGCAACCTATGCCATGCGGTCATTATCTGTATCTATTAGTACGACACGTACTAAGATGAATTGTCTTCCAAAACAATAGCAAATATAACCAATGATACAGGTGACAGTTTTACCCCACAGTTAAAATTGTTATTTTAAAAGCTATTATATTTTAATAGATAAATTTAAAATGTGGGTCTACTTTTACATATGGTTTGCAGCTGTACAGGAGTTCGCTGTTGTTTAACCAAAGCATGAAAACTTACTCAGTCCTTACTTCCACCAACAAAAAATACAATAAAATACCACATACTCATAGTTAACTTGCCACACTGGGTTTCTAAGAATAGACCACATGTAAAGGTTTATTTGAAAAATGAAATATATTAACAATGTCCACTTTTAAAATAGTGCCAGAAAATTGGGAGTTCAAAGACATAAATTTGAATCTGAGTTGCTCTTCTTCTCAAGCATCTGTGGAGGTTTAAAAAGGTTTCATCTTAAAATTGGATAGATATTAAAACTTGACAACAGAATATTTCTGAATATCTGTGCATTGAAAAATAGTGGATAGTGAAAATAAATTATATACATACAAATAAGTAGCAAAATATTTTTACAAGTGTCCCCTGCCTGGTTAATAGTAGAATAATAATAAGAAAGTTGCTTAACTTGAATAAGTCTCAAATTTCTTATTTGAAAAATGAGACAGTCTGACTCTGTGATTCCTAATTTTATATGTGGGTGGTAATGTTGTCCAAAACCAAAATATATGCAAATGCACTAAATGTCTGCATATCTCATTGGAACCTAGAGATTTCATTCTCTCTTTGTAACATCAGAAGATGGTGGCTTTCTTCTAATCTCTGTTCATCTGGAATCTTCTTCATCCCTACACTTTTAAGATTAGTTTCCAATCAAGACTGGATGGTCTACCACTGCCCATTTTCATATCCAAAGATGATTATCTAATTATCAAATTTTAACAAAAACATCTCAGTTCAACTTGCAAATGCTAGAAAGTAGAATTGTGTGCACAAAACACAGAGAACATATCAAGACATTGATGTATGAGTTTTGGGTATATTTACAACAAGGGAGCGTTTATATTTGAATGTCTGCAGATAATGTTGACTATGGGGGACCGGTATAACAAAGTGCTGTAGAGAATAATGACAATGTGTTAAGCCTCTGCTAGCTTTGTGACTTAATCTCCTTGACTTGTGTAAGTGACTTCATCTTTTGGAATCTTTATTTCCTCATCTCTAAGATGAAGTTTTAGAACCAAGGGAGCCTCTTGGTTTTGCACAGCTCCAAATGTTATACTGCCTATAAATGCATATGCGTGGATCATGAATTCATCTGTAAATATACAGAGACTTGCTCTGTAGCTTTCAGCCAATTAAGAGTCTTTATTGACTGGTTATATAAAGTCCCAGAGGGTATAATGTTCACTTCCAATGAAATTGAACTGTGTAGTTACATCCAAACCATGGGTTTAGCCTGAAGGTCACTAAGATAAATTTTTAATACCTGATACCTGGTCTTTGCCTCCTAGGAATAGTAATAAGAAGTACTCTTCTCTTCGTCTTTTTTCAAATCCCTTCCTCTACTTCCTCACTTAATATGGTAAGGTTGAATTTGCAATGAAGAGTAGTATTTGCACTGGAAACATTATTCAAAGAAGGTGAGTGATGAATGTGTGCTAGCACTGAGATCCTACTATATGCCAGCAAAGTTGTCCCAGTATGGCATTTAATTATGGGATATTGTTACAAATTAATTTTTATGAATTATTAATGATTGCAACTCTGCAAGTAGACTATTACTAATTCTCACTATTACAGATGAGGAAACGACTCCTGAAAGTTCAAGATTTGCAGAAAGTCACATTGTTAGTAAGTGTTAGAACAACTTGAATACCATTTGTCCACTTATTTCCACAATATTGATGTATCT
Organism: Dinomys branickii; assembly: GCA_004027595.1. NCBI lineage: Eukaryota > Metazoa > Chordata > Mammalia > Rodentia > Dinomyidae > Dinomys > Dinomys branickii. The sequence continues at coordinate 7,391 of PVLD010017188.1, forward strand.
TAAAAACCAAGTTACCCCAACCCTTATACATTAAATTTGTGCTACCAGACTAAGACTCGTAGATATTTTGTTCAATCACCTGGCATTAAATGAAGTGCCTGTTTCATGATGGGCACAGTGCTAGGTATTGAAAATGTAGTGTGAAGAGAAGGCAATGTCTGTAGCCACATACACTATGACCTACCAGACACGAATTGCTTCCTCCTATCTGGGTGATACGACTATAAGTGATTTTTTCTATTTGCTTCTCTTGCACTTTTCTCATTTCCTAAGTAATCTATGGTGCAAACAGTATTACTGATAATCAGAAAAAGTATTTTAAAGGAATCTGTTATCTTTAACAGTTGTGTAGAAGATAGACATAGATCTCGTTCTACCTTCTCCGAGGCAGGCTTCAAATCAAAAGCTCTGCATTTCTAAACAGCCAATTATTTTAGGAAGCATCTCCCAATGCAACTAAATCTGTGTTTATTTCAATATTATGAACAAAAATACAAAAAGACATATCACTAAGTATGATTTAACGATAACCACTAACTATAATTGTTAACTATGATTTACAATAAAACATAAAAATGAATATTTGCTAAAAATTCCTCCCATATTTAAGCTTCCAAAATATAACTAAGCAAGTTCAATGTGCACCAACTCTTTAAAATTGATTCATCCCTAATACTCACTTTCTATTCTTTTAATTTTCAACATTTTTATACTCTTGCTTGATTGTAGTAAATTTGTAGACCTACTCATTCCAAAAAGTACCAGATTTTCTCTCAGAATACTTCTTTATTTATTCAAACCATTGTTTGGTCCTCTGGCTTCCTCTGTTCTTAAAAAAAACTTTCCATTCATTCTTAACACTGTGGGCCTCGAATAGTTTTTTTTTTTTTTTAATGTATTAGGGACTTTTTTTTATTGTGAGCTTCATAGATCAAATCATTTTGCAAAGACACATTTTATGTTTTTACCAAAGAAATACAAGGGAATGTTTTTAAAAAGTCAAGTGGCACTTCATGAGTTATAATGAAAAACAGCATTCTCTAACTCAACTCTTAAATAATAGAATCAACTAATTCAATTCCCCAAGTGTTTTCTGCATTAACTTTGTAGCTCTTAATAATAACACATTTTCTACAATTCTTTGCTTTACAAATTTTAGACATTGATTTCTACGCTAAAAAGTAAAATTCAAATTTCACTGTGGCAACTGATGACCCTATTTCTTCTCTTCATTTTTCTCACTTTTTTTCATTTTAAAGAGAATAAACAATAATAATAAAAACATTAGAAACAGTACAGAATTTCACCAAATCTCTCACATTTTATAATGTTTTTGTTAAATAACTTCATGTTAATCTTTCTATAGTTACATAACTATTGATCACTGCTAAGCAAAAGTTATATATGCTTATTTGCTACTGATGTAATTATAATTATATTTGCTACTGATGTTTAATTATTTGACAACTAATTATGCCCTTTTAAAAAATTACTAAATTACTTTGTGTTCATCTCTGTCAATTTTTCTCAAACCTTGGAATTGAATTTTAAAGCTCACCTTAATATTTTTTCTGTATGTCCAAACACAGCTAATGCTTAACAAGTTTTGGGCTTGTTCGGGAGACTCTTCCTATACCTTGCTTTCCTGGTATTCCCTGACTTCTTGAGGGACTGTTGCTGAATCTTGTTACTGGATCTCCTGGCCTTGCACCTCCCTCTCTGTTCATTCCTATTTGCATTCTGTTTCTCTCTTGCAGCCTTATGAGTTTTACTCACTTTCTCTTAAAAAGAAAAAAAAAAGTAGGAAAGTTTCTCAGCATTGAGAATCTGAAAAATGTCTTTCTTACACCCTGTTTTACTAATATTTGATTGAAAATAAAATTTCAAATTGAGTTTCAAGGCGGTATTCCCCTCCTTCTGGCTCCCAATTCTGCCCTTGAGGTCAGAGCTCCTCTTGGCCTCAAACTCACCCACAGTCTTCCCACCCACCCCTCTGTCAAGGAGCCTAGTGGCCCTGTCCTTAGCACGGCTGCTCAAAGAACACAGGAAGATGTGAGTTGTCACTCTCTTTTGTTGGTTATGCTGGGTTTGCTGTGGACTCCTGAAACCCAAAGCCTAGAAGCTTTCAATTCTGGCAAACGAATTTTCTTCTATTATTTTACAAATAACTTCTCCCTCTCTTTCATTTTACTTATTCTCTCTAAATTTACCCTTATTTGGGTTTTGAACAATCCAAATAAATATTCTGTTTGGTGTTTTCTTATTTCTTAACTTTTTTTTTTAGCACTGGGGTTTAAATGAGCCAGAGCCTTCCCACTGAGCCACATCTCCAGTCCTTTTAATTTTTTTTTATTTTTATTTTGAGACAGTCCCAATAAGTTGCTGAATTGCCCAGGCTGATCTCAGATTTCCATACTCTGGCTCAGCTTCCCCAAGTATTACAGGTGTGCGCCGCCACTCCCAGCTTCCTCACCTTATTCATAGGATGTGTCTATGTCTCTATAAATTGAAAAACGGTTGGCCGTGTTGTCACTGAAATTGTCCTTTTGATTTTCATGCAAACTGATCCTCTTGTGCTCCCTTTATTTCAATTTCTACCTGTTGTACTAGGGATTTGTGTTAGAACCTTGTTGGGGCACCAAAAGCTGAAAATAAACTCTGAAAATTGGCAGGGTTTCCCGAGTATAAAGGGTCCTGGTTATTTCATTATGAGATCCCCGTATGTGAGTGTCTATTTTTTCCCCCTAGTGCTCTCTGGTCTCTTAAAATGAGAGATGGAAGAAGATTATAAGTTTAACCATTTAGTGCTTTCAAAATATATGGTGTGAAAATCTCTATTAAGCACATGGAATGTCTACCTCATGGCCAAGTGTGTGTAAGAGAAAGTAAGAAAGACACATCATTCTAGGTCCTCTCTTTGGTGAAGAACCCTGTGCTTTTGCTTATGAAAGACTGCCTGCTGTCATTTAACTTACTATACTCAAAAGTCCTCTGACTAAACCTTTCAACCTTCTCTTTCCTCTTGTTGAACAGGAGGGAAAAGAAATACACCTTGCAGGTAGGTAACTGTGTATAATTGTCTATCACGTAGTAATAGCCCATAACCATGAACCGCTAAAAAATAACCACATAAGCCTGTTCCATAGAAAAATAATTACAGCCATAAATGGGAGCCAAAGATGTAATTTAAAATTTTTATTTGGTACACATTAAAAATAGGCATGTAAAATTAATTTTAATGTTTATGTTTCATTAAATTCAATATAGAAAGAATAGTGTCATTTCAACATGTAATCAATATAAAAATTATCAACAAGACATTAATTTGGTTTTGTATTAAGTTTTGATAATCTAATGTGTATTTTATACAGTCAATGTGTGTTCGTTTGAAATAGGTAGGTTCCAAGTGCCCTGCGGCTACCCACAGGTAGTGGCTGCCATACTGAACAGTAGAGACTTCATGAGGAATCTTGATGTGATGGTTTCTTACCTCTAGAAATCATGTCGCTTTTCTCTCAGCTTAGAAGGGTTATATCTGATTTGTTCTATACATTTAAAAAATTAAGATAGGAAGACTTCAAATGATAACCTCCAGATTTCTAGATGGCCTTGAAAATTGAGAGTTTTGGGCACACTGGGTCATTTGACAACATTCTCCATGTGACAGACCATGATCATCTGGAGCTAAGTACCTACTGCTTCTGCTCAGTTGGTAATATTCACAGGCCATTTCATATACTGATGTCCCTTGGGTGCCTCGCATAATAACAGGAATTTCTGAGTCCAAATCTAGGTCAATCTCTTTTTCTTACAGATCATAAAACTGAAGTCATATGTCATTCAAGCTAGAGACACTGATGAACTAAAACTAACAGCTGTGGTCCTTGATAACACTATGTACGCAGGGGTACCACCAGGTTTTCTTAGGCCCACACTTAAATGTTTTGCATTTTAGTTAGCCAGTTTCACCTCTTTTCTCCATAGTATGTAGAACCACTGTTCAGAATCTTTTTCTTTTCCTCAAAGCAACCAACATATTCATAGATGCTCCATTTCTGGATAGTTATCTTAATCTGATAAAAGAAAAACAACCTTGACTTTAAAGAAATCCATCATGTTGAACTTGTAAAATACCCCTACCTATTTTCTAGTCTCAGTATGGTTCATTTAGCACAAAACTTAAAAAAAAATAAACCATTAACGGTACTACAGAATTCTTTAATATCAGTAAAATCGATTCAAAACTTGAAAAGCTTGCTGTGCTTGTTACTCCCCTGAACTAACATATGCATTAGATTGGAACTTAAAATATTAATCAATTTTGCAAGTGAATTGAGACACTATAGAGAGGGAGTTCAGTTTATGCACATTTTTTAAAACATTTGAAACTAACTGAGGGAAATAAAAATCAGAAGAGTGGTTATCTCCTAGAGACAAGAGAGGTACTGACCTGGAGAATCTTCTGGACTAGTGGACATGGTGCATATGTTTATGTGAGTGGTGATCACAGAGTGTATATATATGCAAAAATCTATCACTTGAAATTACTACTGCGGCTTCAGACTTTATATGTAAATCACTTCTTTTATTGGCTCACATGTTTATTTGTTTAACTTCCAAATAAGATGTAGATAGCTTTATATATTTGAATGGACTCAAATAAGTGAAGTAATAAGCAACGGAAGCCCAGGGCAAGGGCACCAGGAGACGGAAGCGTGAGGACATCCTTGGGTTGCCTTGCATATTCATCTTAGTTGCTGCACAGAGAACTGACACACAATAATCAGGCTTGAGCATGCTAAAATACACAACCATCTAGTTCGAGATCTTCTCAATTTAGACTTTACCTTTTCCTTTCCCTCAAGACTTTCAGAAAGTGACAGACAGCTGCCAATAGGTGTAAAGTGTGGCAAATATACCCAAACTGCATTTTTTCTGGCTTGTGTATTTTGTTTAAATTGTGTTGAGTGCTTAAATGATTATTTTAAACATGTTCAAAGCCAAACAAAAGTTTAAAAATATGGTAAAGGAAAGGAGAAAATGTATTTGCCTTTATCTTTAAAACAGTGGTATAACTTCGTGGAATTTAGCATGATTGACCAATATAATTGCTTTTTCTAGAATGAGTGAGAACCATGTTCTCATTCCTCTGCTACCACAAACTCTAAGCAGTCAGTCACTGGAATGTCTTTTGTGGTGTATTTGTGGGTTTATATCATGTCACTTCTATAAGAATTATAATCATTAATTGCTTAAGAGTTCATTCAGTTTAAAATATTTTCCATCAAAAGCCACATTCAAATAAATACTTGGAATAAAATGGGAAGTAGTGATGGGTTTTGAAAACACAGCTTCTAAAAAGCAAACATTAACTGTTTCATGCCTTAAATTATAAATTATACCTATTTCAAATGTCACTTACTTAGTGGACTGCTTTCCATTTATGAGCACAAAATTATTTTCTGATCCCATACAGTTTCATTCCTGTTGGTTTATAGTATTTCAAATAATTTTTAAAAGACATTCAGACAGAAAGAGCTCAGAGTCTTTGGCAGCTAATCCAGAGGCTTCTTTAAAACAAATCTGCAGGGGACGGATTCCAATAGGAAAATTGCTTTCAAGCAATAATTTTCTTTCAGATATTTCAACAATATAGAGTCAACCAATTTTTCAAGTTATATGAGGAACAAGAAAAGATAATGTTTTTGGATGAGTTTCCCTCTTTACATTGCTGTCTTTAAATATTAAATTTTTCTTCTCTTTACTCTTGCAGGAAATAATAAATTATTACCGTTTGATATAGGAAGAGAACTAATTGAGAAAAGCTAGGTATTCATTTCCTTGCCAGTTGATCTGCTAGTGTTCAGAAGCTATTTACATCAATGAGATATTTGCTTTTTAAGCTTTATTTACAGATTTTGCCAGATGAGCATGTACCCTGTGAACTATAATTGTGGATTTCCAGCTGTTACCAGAAATCTTGCTATGCAGTTTGGGGACATGTTTATGAATCAGCTACTGGTAAGCCTAAAATAATATCAACTATTAATGATCGGCAAACCCACCAAGAACAGGCTGCTGACTCAGGAAGACTGTAGAATTACGGGGAGGGGGGTGTGTGCTCTAAACAAGTCTTCCCAATTTTTTCTCCACTTCAGGCTGGAGTTGACTATCGTTAAGTGAGCCTACATAGCGGAGACATTCTGAACTTTAAAGACCAACCACTACAGTAATTCAACACTTCCCTTCAGGAACGCACCTTGATGTTTCACCACCTTATTCTGCATAATATATTTTCCTTATTTGTAATCAAAAGCCCTCTGGTTGCCGTTGAAATATGAGCTAGGTCTGTGAAATACGAGCTAGGTCTGTGAATTTCCTACTTGGAGGAAGTGGAATATGTTCCATGGCGTGGAACTCCAGCTCCTAAAATGGCACCCATGAGGGAGCGAGAAGGGGCAGCCTTGATTTTTCTCCCCGGATCACCAACATCACCCTCTTTCCCAAGTAGCACAGCAATGAACGCCGTGGCCTTCCTTCTCACCTCCAGGGCATGCCTGGCTGACTGTATTCCTAAAATGTAATTAAATGGATCTTCCCTGATCCCTAGTTTATGAATTAAAAAAAAAACAGTAAAAGTTAAAGTAAAATTGTAGTGGCGGTTGGTCATGTATTCTCTTTGATGTTCTAAGTGACATTCATGCTAGGGAGAGAGGCCAAGTGAAGAGCTTAGTACAGTAATCAAGGGGCACAGAGAGCATGGGGTGCATCCAAGTTTCTCATGCTGGGCCTGAGAGCAGGGATGACCACTCCTAAGACAGAACTTTTCTCCAGTTTAGGCAAAAGCAGTAGCATTGTTTGAATGCTGTATCCTGCTTCCAGTCAGGATTGATTCTTAGAAGGACATAGGTGCTGTCTTTAGTATGAACAGGATCACTGTCTAGGAAAAAAGAATCCAGAGTCAAGTCTAGAAGCCAAGCCAGAGCCTAAGGAACTGTCTCTATTTGCAAAGTAACAAAAGCATTATGTACCCAATGGCATTATTGCAGAAACTGTGGCAACTGAGCGGAATAGTATGTAGTCATTCCAACTAATGAGTCTGAGTCTAGAGCAGCATGAAAATCTATTACACATTAACTGTTCCTTTCAATAAGCCAAGAGACACCAGCAGTACTGCTAATCCTCACTATCCATATATATATTTTGCCTTCCTTCTTTCTTTCTTTTTCTTCCTTCCCAATTTTGCATGCTTATATCTGGTAATCTGAGCAACTGATTTGAAGACAATATGCAATAGAACAACCATTGTTGAATTCCTACCATCTTGTCTAGTGAAACTCTGTATCATCTCTAATGTTATTTTTAATAATTATTTTTAATTCCCTTTAAAGATTTGAACAATCTTCCATTCTTACATCTGGTAATCTGAGCAACTTCGCCGAAGATAGCAATATGTAATATACCAACCACTGTTAATTCCTATTATTTTGTTTTGAAACCCTATATCATTTTTAATGTTCTTGCTTTGTTTTATGTCTATGATGTTAGTATTTTGGTATTGTTATTTTTTGTTACTCTCTTTAGAATATGAAAAGAAAGTCTGTTATGATATTGAGTATTTTCGTTGGCTATGGCTGCCATAACAAAACTATCATAAATGAGCGGCTGGAACAAAGACATTTATTTTCTTGAAGTTTTGTTTAGAGGCTGAGTATCCAAGATCAAGGTAGAGGCAGGGCTGGTTTCTTCTGATGCCCCTCTCCTTGGTTCTTGGATGGCTAGCTGCCTTCTCTCCATGCCTTCACATGGGTTTCCCCAGTGCAGACACACTTCTAGCTCCATGCCTACAAATTTCCTCTTCTTCTAAGGAGGGTGATGACATTGTACCCGCTTCAAGGGCCTCATTTGAACTTAATTTTCTCTTTAATTGCTTCATTTCTAAAAACAATCCCCTCATGAGGAACCAGATGTTTGAATTGGGAAGGGAACATAGCTCATAATATAAGCAAAGCATTCAGTGTGGGTGAGAATGATGCTGTAAGTGTGGTGTTCATCAGCTCTGAGGCTTCCTGTTGAAGAGCTCCTTCAAATCTCAGGCAGCACAGGCTGCCATTTAAAAAGAAAACACAGAGACTCAAAGAATAAATAATTTATCAAAGAGAAGCCAGGCATGGTGTTGTAGGCCTGTAACCCCAACACTCAGGAAGCTGAGGCAGACAAGTTTAAGGCCAGCCTGAGTTACATAGTGACTTCAAAGTCAGTATGAATGATATATTGAGACCCTGTCTCAAAAATAAATAAGTAAATAAATAAATAGACAAATAGTAAACAAATAGACAAAGGACACAGTTATTCAATATAGAAAGTGGAATTTATAATCAGCTGTGTATATTGGAAAATTCATATTCATTTTCTTTTCACTGTATCAGGTTCACTGTCCTGTGAATGGGCTTGCAATAAATTACAGTAACAGTGCCTGATTTTTTTTCATAATAGTGTTATTTCATACCAGATGATAGAGACATAAATAACAATAGCTGAGAAATTCATCTATGCCAGGACACTTTGCTAGGTGTCGTGAGATCATGGCGGTTGGATAAAAAGACTAAGATACAGTCCCACTCCTTAAAGAGATGTGAAATGTGACTGTACAAATGCATCAACAGCTAGAGCCAAGGAAACTAGGTGTCATCAGCATGTAAATGTTCAGAGAAGATACAGAAATCAATTTACCTATTCACATTGTGCTTACATTAAGCTTTTGGAAAGCTAAACGAAATATATCTCCACGGTATGTCGGTACGAGTGCATTAATTAACTCATTCAATTATATTTGTTAAGAAGCTATCCTGGTTCAGACGTGAGTGTACACTTAAGAATAAAACAAAAACATTTGCCTCGAGGTTCTAGAGTATCTTCCAAAATGGAATTTTCAGATTATACAGTAAAAACTGCCTGTAGTGCTTGTTTAAAATCAGATTTCCGGACTGTATTCCAGGCCTATTCAATCAGACCATGTAAAGGTCAGGCCTGGGATTCCCAATTTCTGAAGGCTTGCCATCTAACGTGTGCTCCACTGGCCTCTGGGGAGAATCCATGAGTGTGACTGAGCCTGGTAGTAATCCCCAAGTGTGGTATAACAAATGACCTCCAAATGTAGCAACTTAAACCAATAGATGTGTTCATTTCACAGTTTCTCTGGGTGCAGCTTAACTGGATACTTTCCCCACGAGGCCTCTCACAAGCTCCTGGGACTAAAGTCTTAAAAGTTTAGTGGCACAGCAGCTTCCAAGCTCAACCTGTGAGATCAGTTGCCACAACTGGAGGAAAGGGAGTAGAAATCACTATGAAGAAGCTCAGAAGCCAGAGAAAGACCAGGGCACTCAAGGAAACCAATTTGTCCCTTGGAGGTCTCAGTCCTGTTCAAAGGCCAGTTGTGCTCATTTCTGGAGACTAGAAAATAAAATCTCATCTCTGCACTCTCCATATCTCAAGGACTATTTTTTTTTCAAGTAAACAGAATTCTATATTTACTAAAATCTCGCCTGACATGCCTACTTTGGGGTTTTATTATTAACAAATAACAACTCAATCACAAAGCTATTTTTAAAGTGTATTTTGTTGAAACAAGCAGTATTGTCTTCCTTGAATCTGTCTTTGTTATGGCAGAAGACCTTCATTCATGATGACTCTTCCCTTTGTGTGGGTATTGGCTTAGTTCATGATGCATGGATAAGGAAATTAAGGACAGAAGGAAGAAAGGAAGGAAAGAAGGAGAAAGGGAGAAAGAAAAAGGAGGGAAGGGGAAAAGAAGAAAAACATGAAAAAGAAAAAGTTGCTGGGTGTGTGGTCCCTGCTGCTGACCAAAAAAAACATTCCTTTCAACAGAAGCCTGAAGTTAATCTGAGCAGCAATGTGGATTGGAATAAATTCACTTGGATTTTTCAGTCTGTATCATATAACCCAAATTCAAAGTGGAGAATTGTGGTGTCTTGGAAAAGGCTCTGACCTCAGCATCTGGTAGAGAAGGGTTTTGCCGGCCTCAGTTCAGCCGCTAACTTGATGAGTAGGCATGGGTAATTCAATTAACTTGAGAGAACTGTGTCGTTCTCAAAGTGTAGTTACAGGACCAGTGAGACAACATCACCTAGGAACTTGTGAGAAATGCAAATTTGGAGTCCTACCTCAGACCTAGGAGTCAGAAAAAACTGTAGAAGTAGGGTAATGAGATTCATTATTTCAACAAGAAATACATTTCATTCTAATGTGTACACAAACTCTGAGCCAGATAATCTTGGAATTTTTTCCAACCTAAAATCTATAAACTTCTCAAAGTCCTAGGATTTAAAAAACATATTTTACAAGTATAGTGGGAAGCTTTCCAATAAAAAATGAAGATGATTTGGGGGACTACACAAAAAAGTAGGTGACAAAGAATTTCTGCCTTAAGGTCATTGGGGGAAACATCTGTGTGCATTATTATTGAAGCCCCTATATTGTACAGGCAAATGAAACCAAGTAGGGTTAGTACGGTGGATTAACTTATAGTAAACCTTTAACACCAGCCAAACCAAATCAGTGTGGTGCTGGAAGGCCCACCTGAAGATTGTTGTCAATAGCATAAAAGGAGAACTGTGGGAGGAAATGGTGTGCCGTTGGTTCTCCTGGAGAAGCTGGTCACACTAGCTTTCCTGATATGAACTCAGCTGTTATTGTCAGAGGAACTCAGGTCTTCGCTGTCACTGAGGACGGCTGTAGTTCTCTTCAGGGGAGCTATGCCCTTATGTTGAGCATCACTTTCTGACTCCAGTGAGATCTCTGGCCCCTGCAGATCTCTCAGCCTTGTGGCACAAATACTTCATCTTGCTGGGGTAGACTTTCTAGCTTCCACCAGAGGCCTTTGGGCCTTCCCGGTGAAGATCCTTGATACTGACTTACGTGAGACATTGTAGTGGGCTCTAGGCCTCCAAGTGGAGGCCATTGCCATGGGCTCTAAGTCTTCAGCTGGACTCACGAAGGACACTGCCATGGGATCCAAGTCCCTGGCTGGATTCTTCAGGTCTCTAGCATACAGATAGATTTTTGGCACTCTTCTACATTTGACTTTTTGAGTAAACATTATAAGTAATCCTATAAATTATGTGCACTGTGTTAAATTTATTCCCTTGGAACTCTGACTACAATAGATAGATTAAACACTGTTGCTCAAAGTCACAAAGCAAATAATGGCACAGCCAGAATTCATATCCAGGACACTAATTTACATGTTATTACTGTCTCTGTTCCAATACGTTTGAGTTTAGTTATCATATTTTACACATGTTTTCTAAATGCAGAAGTAAAGCATTATCTAGCTATAGTTATTTTGACTCCACTTTACCTGTGGTATCAATGGTCCTTTTTAGAAAAAATAACAAATCAATATAGAGCACAAATTTGGAGATAACAATATGCAATAAAACAACCACTGTGCATTTCCCATCACCTTGTTTTGAAATTCTGTATCATTTTGAATGGTTTTTTCCAATTTTTATTTTCTTTAAAATAAAAATAAATACATGGAAAAGTTGGGAAAAATAAAAGAAATAAAATGAAATGAAAATGAAGAGATGTCAATTCCAATAAATACACCTTTGAAGCGCCTAGGCATAGTAATTCTATTTTGGCTGGATGCCTATAAGAAGAGTTTCCTGAATTTTCACTCAAATTTTCATCTATAAAAGTGATGATACCATTAAGATAAAGGGACACAGATATTAACTGTTCAGTAATTACTGACTATCAGATCCTTCGTGGTACTTGGAAAACATCATTGCTTTAAAAGATACAATAAGTAGTAATTAGTAATGGCCTACTTTGCTTCTGAATGTTACCAATGAGTAGTAAAATTATTATGAAAAGTGTAGTAAACAGCAAGACTGAGGAAATCTTAGGCCAGAATAGATTTTCTAACTCCTTCCAAAGTCAAAAAGGATAATAAGCAGATGCTTATGGTTAGCTGTTCTCATCTGAGGTCCCATAACCTTTGTCACAAGACTCAAATTGTTGATTCCCCTGCCCCACTGCATTCCTGTCTGAGAAATGTAGAGCTGTCTACCTAAGTCTCCTTACAATGTAAAGCAACTAAACGATTGTCTAATTCCTCTTTTAAAATAAGTTTATAGCTTTACAGTCTTACATTCAGTCAGCACTCTTCTCTCTCTCTCTCTCGCTCGCTCGCTCTTGCTCTCGCTCTCGCTCTCGCTCTCTCTCTCTGTCTCTCTCTGCTGTTCTATACTAATTCCTTTCATTTGGAAGAGGAAAAGAATCTTAAATGGACATACATAAGATGTAGCTTCAAAATATCATATGTAGGACAACGATACTTTAAATTTCTTTTAAAATTTTCCTTTAAAACCAGCTTTCTTTAATGGAGCCAAATACAGCTGAGTGCGTGACCCCTACCGATGCTGTGAAAGGTGCAGCACCCAATGAAATTCAACCAACCTGAAGAACTGTGTAGAATAACTCAGACATTGTGGCATAGTCTGTTACTCTGTAATACCGAACTAAAAACAATCACTTTATTTCAGCTTTGCAGCTTTTATTTTGCTTATTGTTCCCAGATCATTCCAAAAAGCAGTCTGCTGTAGTAAGCCAAATGCATTTTGTTGAAATTTCATTTAATTTTCAGCCTTGTGACTGAATTTGTCATTTCATAAACACACACATACAAACAATAGTAATATTTCACATCAGGTAAGATCTATGTGTTGCTTTCTGGTACTGTTTATAATTCTTTCTATGCTAGCTTTAAAGTCACAGTTAACTCCTGTTTTGTTTATTTTGAAATTGTTTATATAAGGGGTGATCAAAAATATGGCAAATGTTTAAATTTTTACAAAGCATCTATTTAAAAAAGGGGAGGGGAGGGGAGCTCAGGGACATAGCTCACTGGTACAAGGACCTGCCTGGCAAGTGCAAGGTCCTGAGTTTGATTCCTAGCAAAAAAAAAAAAAAAAAAAAGGCAAAGGCACTTATTACGTGAAACATACATTGCCAAGAAGGATGAAGCAAGCATGTACAAAGTGAGGGGAGGTATTTTTGAGTATTTTGAAGGGGATTGATAGCAGTACGTCCATTACTGTAATAATTTTTTATTTCAATATTCACCGTGTTCTTTGATCATCCCTCACGGGTTGAACATTTATGGCAGTTTGTATCAAGGGTAAACAGCCACTTCATTCCCTGGATTTGACACCTGCAACTTCTGGCTCTTCTCCAAAGTCAAGATATCCATAAAAGTTAAGGGTTCTGAATCAGTTCAGAATAGCAAAAGTGGCCACCGCAGCACAACGCAAGACACTCAAGAAAGGAGACCTCCAGAACTGCTTCAGAAAGTGACAGGACTGATGGGATAGTGTGCTCCGGGAGAAGGGGAGTACCTGGAGGAGAATGAATGACAATGAGTGTCTTACTGTGATTTTTGTAACATTTAAATACTGACCTTATTTGTTGATCACACCTCATACCACAGGCCAGTGACTTTTGCGCTAACAAATTTTTATTCCTAAGCAGTGAACTAACATGAATTCACCAGTAAAACAAACCAAAACAAAGTGCCTGCTGTGCAGGTGTGTGTGAGCACAGAGGCGTTAAGAGTGTGCACGCATGTTAACCTTCCATCCACCGTAATTAGACTTGTCCGTGCTTGCTGTAATCTGTGATCTCAAAGGCTTAAACTAAAATTTATCTGGCTCAATCCCCAGAATGTCTAAACTATTCCCAGTGCTAAGAAGAATGGCTTTTACACTCTCTGCGCACATCCGCCCCCCATGCTTCTGCAGTTAGCTTCCCCCTCCCTGCCATTAATCCCCCGGGTTTCTTCTTGCCAAAGATGTTCTGCTGTTTGATAGAAACACTAATCTCCAAGAATTTCAAAGTATCAGCTTACCTGTGAACGCCCAGAAACTGTCTCCATCCTTAGCCTCATCCCTTTTATGTTTTCTCCATCGTTGAACAAATGCATTGCTTTCTGTCTGAGAGTGAGGCTTACATTCTGTTGTGGTTAGGAGGGATGTCGGCCTGCAGGCACCCCATTCCATCTCAACTCAGAGAGCAAGATCAACGCGCAGAATCTCTTAGTGACTGATATCAGTTGTTAGAAGAACAGGTCACCCATGGGCAGAACACTCAGGTAAGCACAGGGAAGAATCCTTTGTTACATTAACGTGGAGGCATTTGCTGAACTAAAATGAGTCCTGGAGAAACAGACAGCAGTGGCCAGGTACCGGGTAACACAGGGGAAAGTTCTTTCACTCTTGCTCTCCAGTCATGGTTCCACATGTTTGTAATGGGAGAGAAGAGATAGTACAAAGAGGAAGTGCACATTGACAGTCCTAGGACTCCAATTCAGGGCAACTTACTGGAAGGAAAGAAGTTGAGCTGTGAAATGAAAAACTCAGTTCCTGAACAGGTAAATGGCCTAAAGCTGCAGATTCCTTCACTAAGAATCTGCCGTGGATTTCACAGAGTCGCAGGAAGGGTGGCTGAGAGATCGGCTCCACGTCTGCAGCATATGCCCAATCTTCAATTCTAATGAAGGGCAGGGTTCTCATAGTACAAACTAAATGGCAGTGGTATGCAAGCTCACCTTTTTGCTGAGATGATGATGTCTCCATTTGCTAACCTTATGTAGGACTCATCAGGCCCATTGGTAATGTGCGAGTGAAAGCCGACATGAGAGTGTCCAGCCCCTCCTCCACCCAAACCCAGCAAGACTCAGACCCCCTTTTCCAAGGCAGATTGCCGAACTCTGTGGAAAGCCTTGGAGTTTGCTGCAATCTGACACTAAGACTGTGTTTGGAGCATTTACTAATGCAACTCATAAAACGCTGTGATCTAACAAGTTTCAACAGCATTCTGATGCTGGCCAGGCTGTGGGTGATCAACACACCACACATACCCTTCCAGGCTCTGTAAGCTGGTTGGGGAGTGGGAAGCAGGAAACAAAATCCATCAGAAAACTGAGAGTCAGAAAGGGCTAATGGTGTGTGAATTTATGAGCTGATTCCCCAGAACACTGATCCTGCTTCCAGATCCTGCAATACCTAGAAAGGTAGGGGTGATCTGTGAGTGTGATGTGGGGAGACAGAAGATCCCATCTCCTAATGCTTCATGTTGAATGAGCAAAGACAGAAGAAGGAGACAGGAGAGGGATGCTGATGGAGGCTAGGAAGGTGCCTTGTTTTTGAAGTGGAAATGAGAAGTAGTTTAAGATGCATCTAAGATCCTTTAGGTCTTTCCCCTTAGTGCACGTGCTTGTGACGAGCCCACACCTAGACGGCAGCATCGCCTCCTGGGTACCTGAAGACCTAAAACTTGGACTGAGTTCAAAGGAGATGATTAAAGGAAGGGGGAATTGGAAGTGACTGACTGATGAGAAAAGATTAAAGGAGGCAACTTAAGGAACCTGACTGAGCAATAACTGAGGGGCAAAATGATAAAAGCTACAAATACCTGGTATGTGCAACACCAAGGAAGGAAAACATTGCTTGTTATAAATTAGCACAGGAAAGTTTTGGCTGAGAAGTAGAAAAGCCTTAAGAGAGAAAGTGTTCAATTAGCCAACCGATTACTGAGTAATGAAAGTGGAGGCTCGACCAGAAGAGGTATTTTATAAGCAGGCCAAAGAGATTTCCAGAAGGCACATGGTAATGAGTGCTAGGGCATTTGGAAGCTCCGTGGCCTAGACAGGTCTCCCAGAAAAACTACAATAATCAAGACTAGTTAAGGTACAAATTACATTAATTAATTTGTTCAGTCTTCTAAAAGGAAACTAGTGAGTATAGATGAAGCACAGCAAAATCCTTCAGAATTCACAGCCTCAAAGAGCCAGGTCTAATGTTGAACAATTTGCTACAAATTATAACACATAAATTAAATGCATAGCATCTCAGTACACTTAATGAGGTGAGGAACAACTGCAAGACTTCTAATGAAAAGTGAAAATAATTGAAAAAAGGCATTACTTGTAAATGCAGGCTGCAGTCATAAGAAACAGTGCTGCTCTGAGGCCTTCCAACAATTCATTTTGATGCCCCGAAAAGATTCCTTTTGCTTAAGAAAGTCACTTTTTACTTGTCCTCCTAAAATTCCTCATGTGACCTCGCAAGTGAAAGTGTTCTAGCTTTTCCAAGAAATACTCCCCTATTTTGAATCTTAGAACAAAGTTTATAGACATCTTAGCAACAATTTGCATAGTCATTGATCAAGTAATTTGCAATGCTAAAATCGTCTCCTAATTTAAGTGTTGGACCAAATTGTTCTTAAGAATGGTTTTCCTCTGTCTTTAGCAAAGGTTGAGTTCATAAAGAGTTTTATAGAATCTAGATGACTAAAATAATCAAATTGTCTTGAGGTGTAAAACCCATGTGTTTTTCAATTATTTTTTCTTTCTCTTTAATGGTTTGATCAATCTTGCACTCTTACATCTGGTAATCTGAGTAACCTTGTTGAAGATAATAATATGTAATACAAAAACCACTGTCAAATTTGTTTTGAAACCTTGTATCATTTTTATTGTTTTTGTGTTATTGTTTTTTTTATGTTGTTCTTTTTTTTTATTCTTTCTATTTATTTATTTGTTTTGTTTTGGTACGGGGAATCGAACTCAGGACCTTGCGCTTGCGAGGCTGGCTCTGTGCTGCTGAGCTGGGTCCCTGCCCCTATTCTCTTTAAAATAAAATTTAAAAAACAGTGTTTACCGCTACACTTACAAATTATACTGTTTGTAACTGGGTGGGATTACAGATGAACAGAGCTCTTTTTGATACACGGTTTGTGATTTTTTTACCCTACTAGAGCCCCATTTTTCTGCTAAGTTGGACAATTCTCCCTGTGATGAGCTGTGCCCTCTGACCTCATTTAACTGTGCATACTCCCATTTGTTCAGTGGTAAAGTTTACAAGGGTCCTCTACCAGAATTAATAATCATGAGCCTGCTTTAATTTGAAATTGCAAAGTCCTTTGCTACAATAAACACCCCCAAGATTTCCTCCAGAAGCATTTAATAATCTGCTTAATTGTGCTGGCAGACACAGGTAGGGTTAATTTGGGGGTCTGGCTATACCCTCTGGTTGCCACCTCCTTGGCTCCCTAATTAATAAGCAAAACAAACAAACAAAAAAACATTCTGGGCCTGCATATATTATTCTCTTGTATGTGATGAGTGTCATTTTTTAATCCTTCAGTTATTGCCTTTAATATCTTCCTCTCTTTTTTCTGTCTCTAAAGAAACATTCAGACCCTGCGGAGTTGAACATTACTTCGCGGAAGCGCCTCCCCACAAAGTGGTGGCTATTTCCCTTCTCACCAGAAATTTCAGCTTCCCACTAGCAGTGAGCAGCTCCATTTTACGTCAATCGTGGTTCCACGCAGAGCCTAAGCTCTAAACTCCAGGAGCAGCGTACGAGACCATCCCTCAAATCGCTGTCACAACTTGAAGTGGGGGGAGGGGGACCCAGAGCTCGTCAGAGGCCGCAGGATCTAAAAGCCAAGCGGGATCAGATGTATTGGAGAAAGTTTCCCAAGATCAAGTTCCCAAAATGGCAATCACTCATCCTGCGGCGAGAAAGAGTGAGCGCACGTGTGTTCACCGGGGCCTGTTAAACGGTCTAGGATTACCTGGAAACATTTCCTTGGACTTCTTTTGTGCTTCTCCGGGGAATAAATTTTCATACAAAAATCTCATCTTATTACATAAAAGCCCAGTAACTTTACCAATGTATTAACTTGCCATCCGTGTCTTGCCCAGCCTGAAAGTAACAAGACTGCACAGAGGATTTTTTTTTTAATTTTTAATTTCCAACTTATATGCAGACTACCTTAACTTGTTTTTATTACCTTTAATTAGCTTAATAATCTTCACGTTTCCTTGTTGAATAACTGCTACCTTAATGTGTTGCCATAATGCATTTTTAAATTACTGCTTTAAAAAATTCAGTGCTGATTTCCAGCTTCCGCTCCCTGTATTAATTATCTATAAATATGTGTGAAGTTTCTTGCAGCAGATTTTCACAATCTCCTTATTATCCCTATATAGACACTTTAAAGTGCTACAACAATTCAAAGTTCAACATCCCTGTAATTTACTCAGCCTTATAATTGATATTTATAAGCTCAGGAGACCTGGAAGGGAAGAGAAATATTAGCCAGCCCCATTCGAGCTCAGAGACCTTTAATTTGGATTTAAGTGTCGGGGATCTTATTTTCAGAGACAAACAGGCCCGCCCTCCTTTGTGCTCAGCTATGCAAGCCTCTTGGGACACAGTTTCTCCTTTTAAGCAAAAGATGATCCCCTGAGCTCCTTCATTCCTATAAGCTTCAGCTGAAAAGGAAAGTGAACAAACCAGTTTGTGAGGCTTGTGCTGGGGACAAGGAGTTGTCGGGCGCTTTTCAGCATGAACAGGGTAGAATGAATAATGAAATCCCTGGGTTCTGACTCTTAGCATATGCAATGAAGAACAAATCACTTATACTCAGAGAAACCCTGTTTTCTCATTCGTATAGTGGAGATCAAACTTGCCCAGTATACAGCCCAACACTGGTGTGAACTGCAACAATAAGACCCAGGCTTTGAAGCCAACACAACGCTGTACAATGCAAATGTGTCATTATTACTCAGCTACCAGGGTCTGGGAACGGTGCCTAGATCAATGGTTCTCAAAGTGTGTTCGATAGACCACTGACGTTAGCTTCACCTGGAAACTTCTTAAGATGCTTCTGAATCTCAAACTCGAAGGTAACCCTGCACTGTTTTAAAGCCCTGCAGGTACCACAGCTGGAGAGGAATGACCCAGGGTAATCTGTGATTCAAGTCAGATGAGGTTAGATTCTCCTTTAAGAGTCATAAAAGCATATACGGCCCATGAAGGAGAAAGAAAATGAACATTCTTTGTGCCTTGTAATCCACAGGCAGCAGTCGTGGGTAATGGTTAAAACTTCATGTCTGCAAACAGATCACCTAGAGTCAAATTTCAACATTCCTAGTACGTCTGGTGATTTTGGACAAGGAATCCAGCTTCTGTGTCTCAAGGGCTCACCTGAGGGTATGATGAAGTAACATAGTTAACTACCTGGAAACAGAGTGCCTGCCGCACAGCTGACTCTCCAACCATGTTCGCCATTGTTATTCTTTCAGTTGTTCCAGACTGTAGTTATCAGACTGTGTAAATAAAATGAGAACAAAGAAAATATTGTAGATCGTTTTGAGGGTACCTGTGTATATGGTCCCTCCAGGAAGACCCACCCAGGCAAACACAAAAGTCAAATTCACAGAAGCATCTCAAATACTCTCGCCTATGTTCAAGTAGCTTCCTCTCTCTTACTTGTCACACTGAAGATGCAGATTTGTGACTTTCCTTTGTGCCTCCTTGTAGATGAAAACTGTTGCTACTCATCTTCAAGAAAGAGGGGCAGAGTTGAAGAAAAAGAAAGCCTCGCTGATTATTTTTATGAAGACGTAGAATCAATTTCAAACAGAAAGAAAAAGACTTCTAAGCATTCACCACTTAGTTGAGAGAAGGCAGCCATTAATTTCACGAAGAACATTGCGTATATATTCATTAACCTATTTGTGAGGTGCTCAGAGATTTCCAGGTGCAGTGCTTATTACTGGCATTAAATGTGCTACAATTGCCAGAAGCAGACAGTGAAATAATATAAATAAATCCATGTGCATGGGAAAGAAAGCCTTGGGACATATGTGAGACACTGCAATTAAGGCGAGATGGACTGCATCCCTTCTAAAAAGAAGAATGGGGGAATCAAGGGCTTTCACAGTGGCTGCATGAAGGATTATTCAGAGAATTGAGGGCAAAAATAGAAGCCCTGCAGGCAAAATGGTAAATACAGGTTGGAACCAACGGAGAATATTGTAGAAGAAAACAAGCCAGGGAGTATGCTCCAGGGTGGAGGAGCCCAGTGCAGTGATGTTCTGTCCTGGCTGAAAGAGGAAGAGTTGGTAGAAGAGAGGTGCCCTTCACTAACACAGCCAACTCTCAACTTACCAACCAGATCTACTCTTTAAATTCCTTCCTAAGTCAGCAAGTTAAACTCAGAAAGCATTTTCCCATGGAAACATTATTCATGGTGGTTTGGCTTTCCGGACAACCCACAATAGGATATTTAACCCAAAATGAAATTGAATATAGAACCTAATCCTTAAAAATATGATTTCAACAACATCGAACCAGCATTTTTAATATTGTGTCTTTGGGAAAACAGAGTTCAAGTTCAAAGGTGGGATGTGTCAGCTGGTCACAGGCCTGAGGCCGGCTACCTAACTATGTCTCCTCGGCCTAGACCACTCTCTCCCCAGATGACCTCAGGACTGGACCAAGTAGCACATTCATAGGTAGGTCATTTCTGATTCTCTAATCTAAGCATTTCAACACCCTGTCCCCTCTGCCCTCCTTAACTCTCTCCCTGCTTTACTTTTGTCCTTAACATACCGTCTGACACACCACCTACTTCTGTATTTACTTGCTTATTGATTTGCATCTCATGGGAGAATATAAACTCGATGAAGGCAGAGAGTCTTGCTACTTCTACTATATACATATATCAGTAGTGTCTGATACATACCGGATGCACAAAACATAATTGTTGAAAGTATTTATTTATCTGTTTATTAACTGTAGGTTGTAGAGCTGGGACTGAGCCGGGGATGATGAAATCTTCATAGATGTGCACAAGAAACTGGGTCTCTAAATCAATCTTCCACCAAATGCTCTGCAAAGGAGACAGAAATGTTTATAAGTTAGAAAAGGAAGGTGGGGGAAGTGCAGGCATTGTGCGTGACAGACTCTTGGCCTGGCAACAAATAAACCTCCAGTTCTTCCCCTGTCTCTGATACTCACTAGTTCGTGACCTCGGACAAGATGGTGATGCACCAGAACCATCATTTTCTCCTTTTAACAAGAAGAGCACGCTCTTTGTGCCCTGCAGTGCTGTTGGTGAAGATCAACTAGGTAATCCATGTGAAAGTGCTCTGCAAACAATAAAGCACATCATAAAATAAGGAGCTGATGTGATTAAAGGGTAAAGTACACAAATAAATTAAATCTACATGGATCCACTGGGGGAGGGGGGCTGCATTTTCCTGAACACAACCATCCATGAGGCTTAGCTCCATGAAGAACACAAGAAAAGTGGCCAGAAGTCTGAAGACAACACATGTGCTGTGGCAAGAGCTTAGAAAATAATTAAGGAAATAGGATGCAAAAATATTTGGAGCTGGAAAATTATATCTTCCTACAACTTTCTCTAAGAAGAATTTCCAGGCAGCCACAACTCATATCCCTCTCACCATCAAAAAATGTAATCTCTCTACCATAGCCTCTATCATAGTGAGTAATTATATAGGTAAGACCTATAATTTACTTGTTTACTCCGTACCTTCTCCCACCATCCCTATGCTGCAGGTTCCATGTCAGGAGGCCATTTTTGTCTTGCTCACTAACAAATACTCAGAATCTAGCATAGTTCCTGCCATATAGCCAGAGCTCAACAAATATTGGTTGTGTGATCAAATTAATGAGCAGGTAAATGAATGAATAAAGGAACAATGAATGAATGAAGACATGAATGCACACACATGTACACACAGACCCACTGGAAAGTTAGGGTCTGAACAGCAGAACTGAATTCATCTGGCGATTCTTTCCATCAATGAGCTAATGATAAAATATAATGATGTTTCATTCTGTTGCAGTGAAATGGGCTTTCCTGATAAAATGGATAGCTAATGCCTGATGAGAAGGGCTGAAATAGTCTGTGAACCCCTGATTCTGCTCGTACTTTTCATTCAAGCCTTGTCATTAGCACAGGCACAAGCAAGCCCTGCTTGACCGGTTAAACTTGTCAGGCAAAGCCCTACCTAATTATAGGCAGAGAAGCCTGGCACACCACTTCCAAGTCTGTCTTCAGACAGGTTTGTCCAACAGGGATCAAGTATGTGTATCTGTTTTACTCTGGCTGACTGGTCTCCAGTGGGAGGGGTAGAGGCTGTGTAGAGAACCAAAACTGTTAGTGCACAGATAAGCTACACAGCTCTCCTCTAGCACATGCCCAAGGCCCTGCGTCTGACTGAACAGGCACATGGGTCCCAGCAGCCAGGCCCTGATATAAAATAGAGTGGCCGGGCATGCAGGTAGATAAGAGCCAAGGAGGGACACTCCGCCAGTTCTGTAAAAGGCTGGTTCCACCTTTTCCACCATATGGCTCATTGCGGTGGGCTCTGATTGAAGACTCAGGCCTCCAATAGGTCTGAAGCTCATTTATTTACTGTATTTATAATTTTCTATTTTGTCAGTTTGTAAAGTATGGGCAGAAGTACCTATGCCTTGTGTTGTTCAGACTAGACATATGTATATGTGGCAAGTACATGATGATAATTCAGAAATTAGAGTTCTTATTGTTATCTTCTTGATCTTCTCTTTGTTTTGGTTGCCTCCTAATCCCGGCCCTAGAAACAGCTGGCACCAGGTATCCTTCTCAAGTTCAAGCTTGACTGCCCACTGTGGATATCTGGGAAGCTCTGTAAAGGCATATGCCTGAGTCCTACTCTCAAGGATTCTGAAAATGTTGGTCTGAGTTCAAGTCTGGAATTCCCCTGAGGATACTGAAGGGCAGCAAAGATCAAAGAGCACAACTCTGCCTGGAGATCGTACCACCCAAAAACTGACTCCAAATACAGTTCTTTCTTCTTTTCACAGGGTTTTCATCAGAATTTCTCTCTAACAGGAAGCCCACCCTTCGGGTCCACAATGAGTTTAAGTGAAAATGTTCTTGCAGGTTACTCACTAACTTAAGCTGATGTTATGATTTAGCAAGAGTCTTTCTCTGGAAATAAAAATGCATCAATCAGTTGGAGGAAGAATTGTGCAGGGAAAGGATGTTCGGGGCAGGAAACGCACGCTGAATCTACTGCTCCCCATCTTTCTACTCTTCCAGGACTCCCAGCAAGCTCAGAACTCAACTCTATCCTCGAAGTGCTGGTGCTATGTCCTCAGCCAGAATCCCAATTTCTTTCAGCCTCTTACTTAACTTCTTGATGGCTATCTTTTATCTTTTGGCAATTCCCTTTGGGTTTACTTTACCTGGTCTTTTTTGGGGAGAAGCCCTGTAAAAGCTTTTTTTGCAAGCGATTGAGCAATAAATAGATAAATAAAATATTTCACAATTTTATTGAAGCTGTGACCTGCGTTAGTTCATAAAAGTTAGAAGATCCTACTGATAACCAGTAACTCAGGCTCTCACACAGAGTAATAGCTGTAGTGTTGGTGGTCATCATACCAATAATGAAAGCAAAATAATGAAGCTTATTTGGTAGGATACACAGTTCTGAGCTGACTGCATCTATGAATTTCCAGCGTCCTTGAAACAATGCTGGAAGCTAGAACATGCCCATTTTATTGATGAGGAAACAGAGGCATTAAATAATTTTTCCCAAATTCTAGTAGAAAGTAGAAAAGTAAGTTAGCCAGGGACAATATGGAATACTCAGTTAAATTTGAATTCCAGTTACATATTTTCATGTAACTAGCATAGGGATGGCAGTTTTATCATAGGACACAATCATACTAAACAGTTCTTTATGGTGTATCTGAAATTTAAATTCAACTGAGCATCCTATATTTCCATTTAGCAAATAAGAGCTAATAATAATGTGGAGTCATACCTAGGTACCAAAGGCATCCTAGAGTGTGTATCCTGCTACTACAACCTGCTGTCTCTGCAATTGGCAGTGAGGCCAATTCTGTGGTTCTAGAGATTTCTGGACAAAAGAGAAGACAGATTGCACTGCCGTGTAACAGAGTTGGGCTCCGGCCAGCCATTTCTCTCCCTCTCCCCAGTTAAACCACCTGGTCTCCCTGCAAGCTCAGCTTTGCTCCCAGTTTCTAAACTCAAACAATGCATTTTGGGCTCCGGTCCCAACATTTTGTAATTCAGAGTGTTGTTGTGCCATGTCACAAGCACAACACGGCATTAGAGACGTGAGAAATGGTTTCTGATTTTCTCTCCCAGTCTTAGTCTACCGTGAAGCCCACCATCCTGATAGCCGGATTTGACCTTTCCCGAGCGGCCACCTAGAGTGCACCTGCCCCCCCCGTGCTGGCACCTTGTCTTGTTTTTGTCATGCCCTCTTTCACAGACTGCAGCTCTGCCCCTAGTCTTAGCCCAAGGTACTGCTACCCATGTGTAGTCTTCCCAAAGAGTAACTTAGCTCTCCTTTGAGTTTGGGCATAACATTCCCTCCAGAGTCCCCACTATCCAGAGATCTTACCTGGTGGGACACTCTCATTCTTTATCTTGACTACATGTCTATCATGAATTCTGTCTGAAACTTTTGGCCTCACATAGCCAGACCTGGGCTGTCAGACAGAACCTCCCCCTATGCAACTCTCTCCTTAATTATTACCCTTGCAGCACACAGTCAATGCAGTGGATGGTTTGAGGTCTAGGACTTAGTCTTCTCCACCTGTCCTTCCCAGCCCCAAGCAAACAGCCAATCAGCTTTGGCTGGATCCCAGGACAGGACAAGATGAGGAATCACTTCCTCCTGGCACCTTCCTAGCACGATGATTATCCTCTTTTAGTGACATCTGAATCCATTATTCTCTGGACTTGGACTCCTGACTAAAAGTTTAGTGCATTCAGGGGTTTCTGGGGGGTGGTAGCAAGCGGAATGAACAAAAGCTTTGTTCCTCTCCAAGGGGTAAGAACTAAATAGTACCCAATAAGCCCTGCAGCAAATACCAAGAGAGGAAAAACTATCCAAATTCAAGAACTACAGGAAACTTAGGTTTATTTTTTTAATAACAAATCATGCCAGACCACCTATTTAGCATTTTGATGGTGTTATGACATGACTAGTTAATGTAGCAGTTGGTGGTAATATCCTGGATCTTTCTTTTAATGAATCATTTGATAGCATCTCATGAAATTTTTACTCACTGTTATCACTGTGCAGTTTGTTGCAATTTGCTCAATACCTCTTAATAAACATACAGACAAACAAGTCTCCTGCCCAAGGGAGCTTACAATCAACACAAAAGTCAAGCAGAAAAGGAGTTCCCACAGGAAAGAAAATAAAACCTCTTACTACCGACACAGCCTGCTCTAAATTACCAAGGGCACTGGCCACATCATCAGTCATCTTCACATGCACTTATTAAATGCTAATCCGCACACAGTGATGTGGAAGGATCTAGCTCAAGGGAGTGAAACGGACACGGTCCCTGCCCTGCAGGAAATGACAGTCCAGAGAGCTGTAGTTATAAACCAGAGAGAAGGGATTGCCCTCCACTTCTGTTCTCCACTCTTGTCTGATAGCTCACTGAATTAGTATTGCTTTTGCCTGTGAAATGTAGTTATTATGTTTGCTGTAGCTGTGTTTCTTCCAAGGCTTGAAAATACAAGAGTTGACCACTTCAGCTTCTGAATGTTTTTCCCATAAAATGAATTGGACTTACTTTTTGCTTGTTTGTCAAATCTAAGACCCTTCTGTGTATAACTACGGCTTCTTTTACAGATCTTTTATTTTGGATTTTTACTTAACTTTCAACTCATGTTTGAGTGAGCATATTCTGTTCAGCTTTCAAGAGAAGATCTCAAAAGAAATTTCACAGTAAACCATTCCGTCTCTGATAGTGCACTAAACCTTGATATAATTTACTTGTGCTTTTGTGTGTAGAGATGCACAGATGTACGTACAAACACCTCTATCCTTACCTACACATGATACCACATAGTACACACAATTGTGTGAAATAACCCAGACTTATTAAGAACATCCAGAGTTGTGAATACAGTTCTAACATCCCTAACTTCTTGTTTAACCTCACAACATCTTATGGAAAAGGTAAGATTATTGTTTACATCTTACAGGTAAAAAACAAAGGCACAGAGAGCTGTCACACAATAAGTCACAAAGGTGGGATTAAAGTCACTACTCTGACTCAGAAAAACCCACCCAGTCGACTCTGACATTCTGCCCCTTTAAGCAACAATGACGCATTGAATTCTGTTACCCGATTTGCCCTAAGAAAAAGCACGGTGGTCTCTACCACAGACCCTAGTCTGATCACCTATGTGTGAACCTCAGGATATGAAGGCTCCAAACACCCTTCAGTGGGACACCCGTCCTGCTGTTGGTCACAGAGTAAGCTGCTGCTTGTAACTCCTCGGTTGGGTTTTTACTTTAATAACCATCTCCCAGGACAAGTACTCACAGTGGTGACTTTCACCTTGAGAGCACACCCCTCCCCTACTTGTACCTTCTCACAACCTGACAGCAATGCATTTCCAAAGAATTCTCAAACACAACACAATTTACTTTTCTGTGCTAGTGAAGATTTATGAGACTAGGAAGTGTATACCGGCAAGCAATTACAGCCCACTTGAAAATGCCTTTGCTGAGGCCGAAATCTGATAAGGGAGCAGGGTGAGATTCACAGCAGGAAAGGCCCTCACATTCTGCTCTTCCAACCTGCAAATCATCCCAGTTTGGGAACACAGTACAACCTAACTTGTGAGCATCAACTTTGTGCTACAATGTATGATATGCTTACATATTTTTCTAGGAGCACAGCACTGGACAGTACGAATGCCGGACTGGACAGGACAAGGCCAGGTCATCCAGCCATCACCCACCGGTAAAGAAGCCTTCCGTGTCTGCCAAGGGCACAGCTGCACTGGAGGAGTTAAAAGCAAATAAGTCATCACGCTTTTCACCACGTGACGCCTCAATTCTTGCCCCACACTGAACACATCTAGGTTCTCACTTGACCCACCATTTACAGGGTTTTATAGTGTTTATTGTGACCCACTCAACAGCTGTACCTGCAAATTCAATCCAAAAAGGTGCTCCATACTGGACTATTAATAAACCTAACCAATTCCCCCATCCTTAATTGGAATGTGAAAAACAATTGAAAACAGAAGTGTAAACCAACTAGAGCTGCGATACAGTAAAACAAAGCAAGAGTAAGCCAGGGAGTAAAAGATGTGGTCATAATGTCTCACTCAAGAGTAGGAGCCTCAGCCTCAGTAGGAAAAGCAGAGAGATGGTGGCACCATTTACAAACTTCCTACAGGGCCGCGTTCACAGGCGTGAGCCCTGTGCAGGTTCACTGGTCCCGACCAAAGAAAGGTCCTCATGGAACGAAATGCTCTCCTGCTGCCATCTTGAAATTTGTCATGGATTTGAAACAGGAGCCTCCTCAAATTTGCAGTTTGCACTGGGCTTGGGATATTATGCTACAGGTACTATTATCTTTTAAGGCCTGGGTGTTTAGTAACAGATTATTTTCTGTCTTGCCAGAGGAATATCTAAGTACTGTATTCGGAAGCTTCCATGATCATGAGGACCCAGGTTAGAAAAACTATATATAAAATTATGCACATAAAATTAGATTGGAAATTAATATTGAAAAAATGCATCACAATAAACACACATACATTGCAAAATCCAGAACTGTTGATGTTTGATTAGCTGCTGCAATGTCTCTCTGTTTTACTTCATTTTCTTTGTCTCTTTTCACAAAGCAATGATTTTGTATCAGAGCTGTTTTGTTTTTTAAGTCTTCTCTCTACACAGTTTAGCTTTTTGGCTTTTTTCTTTTCTTTTTTTGGAGACAAGGTGTCACTCTGTAATCCAAGCTGCCCTCGAACTCATTATGTACCCTAGGCTGGCCTAGAACTCATGGCAATACTTCTGCCCCAGCCTCCTGAGTGCTGGGATTGTAAGCATTAAACTTGATGCCCGGCCTTTCAAAGTTTTTAATTGATAAATTAGAAAGTTTAATGCAGTTCATAATTCCACCACACCCTCCTATTCTTAGTGGACCGGTACGGTTTTCCTTCAGGACTGTGTGCCCAGACTGGGAGAAGATAGAAAACTCTTTCAATTTCATCCATATCACAGCTCTGTATGTGAAAGTTCAGTGCCCTATCCATAGTAGACATTCAATAAATGCTTCTATGTTTCTGGCTTTTCTAATTTGGTGCTATATGGAAAATTAACATTTTAAATGTCTACTGGTTTGTTTTTTGAAAAAAAAAATGTGACCCAACTTTCACCTTTCATATATAAAACTTAGTAGAGAAATTCAAAAATATTCATTGTCTCATTTTAATTTTTTTTCTCTAAGTTCTTTCAAAGTATAATTCTTATTTCTAAGACATGTAGTCTAGCCTTAAATTAAGATAATTGCCAGAATCAGTCGAAATATTTCACCATCTCTTCCAAATGTATTATGGCATGCTGGTTTTTAAAGCAGTTAATAGTTCTGGAAAATAATGTATTAGCAGTTGAAAATATGAATCAATGATATTGCTCCAATATCATTTTAGAAGCAACCAGAATGGTTGAATTAATAACATCCTATTATTTTATTATTGCATGAAAATTTATAGCTGTGCTGACACCACACCAGGACTAATTCTCTCCTTTATTGGTCTTCATTAGACAATGTACAGCGCGTATCTCCTGAGCCCCTCGAGGACCCCACAGTGACCCAAGAAAGGTCACTTTCTTAACCCTCACCCAGTAGCTCATCATTTTTTGTCTCTCCAAGTTCACGTAAAGTTCATGAGTAAAAATACCTGCCTAAACCAGAGGTCAGCCAATCAACCAGGTGACATTTGAACACTTAAACTTAAAATCCAACTTGTACTTGATAAGAAATATATTACAGGCTTTTGGACCACAGCAAGCTCTGACAGGGTGATCTATCTTTAGATTTATTCTTTTGAACATTGAACAAAGCTGATTTTGTGTGGTTGTATTGAACCTGGATTTGCTGATCTATGGGTCAAACATATGGGGAGAAGACTTCAACAGATAAAGTGAAGAAAGAATTCCATTCAGTGCTTCTTCCTCAGTAAAAGAGTTTAGGAAAGGTTCGAGGTTATAGATCTCCAAAGACTGAAAAGCTCCTCCTAATTACTTATATTGTGAGGTAAAATTTAATTTTGGCTCTGTTATTGCTGTCTTGATCTATGAAAACCTGCTTGTGGGTAAAGCAGGTGATAACAGAACCTGCTCAATTCAGTCATCAACCCTTTCCACGATATTTACCAAGCACACTGTTACACTAAGCATGGTTCTAGGTATCAGGGATCTGACATGAAACAAGGCGTTATTCTCCCAGAAATTATTCTACAATCTTCCTTTTCATCCACTGATACAATTCGTAGGACATCAACTGACCCTATCTTAGCCAGAAATAAAATGAGGAAGTCCTCAAGCTATCATTTCCAGCAGCCCTTGGTCTTAACCTGAAATAGAGTCCTTTTTTAAAGTTTATAAAGCACTTACATTCAGTGCTTTTTCTCTTCTGAAATATAGCAATGGCCACAGCAAACCATTAGAATACTTTAGGTATTTAATAAGGTTTTATTTACGAGGGAGAATGAAATTCTGTGTATTTCCTCAGCTGTCACAAAAGAGGAGATGCAGGAATTATTAATGTTCTCAGCTCTCCTAACACAGATTCTTTCTTCTACTGTTTCTTTGTGTACCTGGTTGATAGCTCTCAGGAAAATATTCTTTTCTCCTAAGAAATAAAACAAGTTAATACAGAATAACATATTGTAGTTAGAAGAGACTTTATGAACCACCAAGCCACAAATTTCAGTTTGCTTATGAGAAAGTAGTATTCGCTTATGTGACTTCAACTCCCAAAACGTTTTCAATGGCAGAAACGGCAGCTTCTTGTTCGTCTGTATTCATCAGCCTGCAGAAAAGACTGAGAGACCATGTGCCCCAGTAAGCCCTGTGAAACCAATCTCTCCTGCTCAAGTTTATCCAGTGAATGAACAGCAGATCCAAGGGTTAAGTGTGTTATCCTCACTCACGATTATGCCTTCTTTCTAGAACACCCCATGAAGGAGTATGTGGGAGGAAAAAAGCTCATAAATCGAAAAGTAAAACCTTTGAAAGTTTTTGTTAGGCCAAATTAATGATTGCTTTCCCCCAGAGCTTGGATCGCAGGATCTCTTGACTAGTTCTCACCTGCGTAGGCTGGGCATCTTTGGCTCCAGAGGAGGAAAGATAGAGAGACCAAAATGTTTTGAGCATTTACTAAGTGCCAGGAAGTATCACAGACTATCTCATCTAAAGCCATGCTCCTGCGGGATTACACCTTCTGATTGGCTTTTCTTCCATCTCTCCTGAAGAAAACCTTTTAAAAATAGTTTCAAAAGGAGAATAAAAAATAAAGGAGGAACCAGCATCTCCCGGCAACTCAGAGAACCAGTGATGGTCCAATAACCTGACAGAGGGGCAGGCGAATGAGGGTAGAGCTGAAAGGCGGAGCTGGGACCCCATCAGAGGGTTAAGCGTAACAGGTAAACCCTGAGGTACAGGCCCTCGAGCGTCTCCTGCCTTATAGGCCTTAAACAAGTAGCAAAACCTCCGCAAGTGATTGACAGTAGGGTTAGTTCATAGAACCTGTATCTTTGTGATCCTCATAGCTTTTTTCCCTCTTTCGCCATTTATGATTCTAAGATGGTTGCCCTTAAGCCAAGTGCCCCAAATTATGTAAGACAGAAAGAATGTGAGAAGATAAAGCACCAGCCGCTTTTCTGCTTTTTCTTGGTATATGCAAATTATCTAGCCTCTATTTGGTTCTTGTATCTCACTGGTCAGAACAATGTTACATGGCCACCCTTAGCTGCATGGGAAGCAGAACATGAGGAATGATCTACAGCAGAAGGTGGGGATTTAAGAAGGGCCTTGAGAGTAACTGTTGAGCTAGCAAATCAGCAGGGTGTGCAATAGGCTCTCAGAAGTAAACTGAGGCTGAAGATGCTACAAAGACTGTGAGCTTCTGAAAACAGTTACATCTGTAGTTTCCCTGTTGCTGTGTCCTCAGAATAAGCGAAGAGTTTAATAAATGATGTATCGGTGATTGGACAGATGAATGGAACCAGAAACAGGCAAAGCACAGCATAGATGCTTGAAAGGAATTGGGCTTGCAGCAGAAGTACATGAGGTCCAGGACTGACAGTGCTCACGGGAGGTACTTAGAGTAAAACGGGACAACAGAAACCTCCTCTATCAAATTCCAGTGTGACACAGTTTTATTACGTCACTGATTTTCAGTGCCATCAGAAGCCATTTCTCTCCTACACTGAAACAAAAAAAAAGGCAAATTTTAGCTTCTGGGAATGTGTCTGCTCTTGGATCCCCTTCTCAGTAAACACTCGAATTGTCCTTGTTAAGTAAACTGTGGTCAGGTATCCATTTCTAGAAAGCCTGAGGAAACCCTCACATGTCATTGCTCTTCCTCTCCCCTCTCCCCAACCCACACACACCAAGTCAGTACGAGAGTACACATTTTAAAAAATTCTCGGTTCTTTTTTTTCCCTCTGACTATAATTGGGCCTTTGTCATGCAGGAAGAGTGAACAGATGGAGGAAAGAAAATTATTAAGTACATTTTCCCACTTCATTGATTGAGCTATTGCCAAGACGATTAGAAAACTTGAGCTTCTTTATCCTGCTTCAGAATATGATCATATAAGGCCCTGAAAAGTTTTAGAAATTCCTAAAACAAAGCTCTTTAATTATTATTGTAAGCAGCATGACTATCATCTCAGTCTTCAGGGACAAAAGAGATGTGTCTCTTGCTTTCTCCCCAAATTACTTATTCAGCACTTCTCCCCCACTTAGAAGCTGGTGCCTCCCTACGAGTCACATTCATGACGTGAGTAACCATGACTCAGAGGTTACGGTGTCAGTGCAAAAGGTTCAGTCCTCTGTCTGAAGGCCTCCGGCAGAGAAAATTGGGACTTTTGGTGAATCTACAAGTGAGTGATTCTCAACACTTTCAAGGCTACTCATAGGAAAAAATTCATTTGATTTGTGCTTTGCATGTTAATGTTATATATTATACCCTGTTTAATTCCACAAATATGCTGATCATAGGCTATTAAAGTGACTCTCCAGATGACTCTGTGCACTTGGGGCAGGGGTCTCATTTTTTGCAGTGAGCACATGGCATCGCTGTTGACCACAAACATAGTTGCCTCCTTGCCAACTGCTGCAGTGACACCATCCCTTTCTGGAATGTGTTGGTTTGCCCTTGGACTGCACAGTAAAAGCTCTCTGAGCACATTAGCTCTGAAGTGTGAACACCATGCTGTGTGTAGGAGGTGGGGGGAGGGTGGCGGGCAACCCAGTGAGAGCCTTGCCTTAGTCTTAGTCATGTACTGGGCAAAATACCAGCAATTCTCTCCTGACACTCTCAACTCTGTGGCTGGGTCTAAATTCACATCCCAGGCTCATCCTTTCACAGTCATTTCCCTCCCACCCAGGGCACCTGGAGAAGCCCTTTTAGGATGGGTATAAAGCTGGTATAATATTGACTCTCCTGTGAATGCAAATATTCCTAATACATAAAGGATAAAAAGATCACTCCAATTCACAAAATATCAATCTGCCCCATTTCTAATCTTTACTTAAATAGATAAAAGGAAGTCATATTTTATACTGAAACATCACTAGTTCTAAATAATAAAAACAAAATCTCACCAAACCAAGCTCCCTACTACACTTTAATACAGACGTCTACTGGGGAAGGACCAGGATTCAAGATGGCCCCACTCAGTCAGCGGGGCCACTCTAGTCAGGTGGCTGCATCTTTCCATGTACCTGTTCCTGACTATCTTAGGCAGAAGCCATCATCTCTTGTCTGCTTGGCTTCAAGTTTACGATGAGTCTGATGAGAAATGAGATGTTTTAGTGCCGGAAATAAAATTTTAAATTTATTCTCATACAAATATAATACGGAACCTCAACGTGACCTTAAAGCTCACTAAGGAAACTCTCCCGGTGAAAAATTGCAACTGGCAAGGAAAAGCTAGTGTTGCTAAGCGCATACTTCGCTTTAAGTCAGAAACCACCCTCCCAGCAGTAAGGAGGCTCCGGATCTCACCATTATATCTTTTCTTCCGGAATCAAAACTGCCCTCCCTCCTCACCCTTGAAGCCACTTCAATAAAGTCCCTTCCTAGTGGGCACTCGGAGGAAGTCATTTGTTTGATGTATATATTTAATTTCTTGTACGTTTTTGCACCTCATC
Source organism: Dinomys branickii (assembly GCA_004027595.1). Taxonomy (NCBI): domain Eukaryota; kingdom Metazoa; phylum Chordata; class Mammalia; order Rodentia; family Dinomyidae; genus Dinomys; species Dinomys branickii. Next base: position 40,523 of record PVLD010017188.1, read on the forward strand.
TGCAAATCTCACTTTCTATATTTATCTGGAGACCCTCTGAGGGCCTGCTGATGTTGACTTTTTCTTTCTAAAGAAAAAGAACATATGGGCCAAAGGGAGTCATGCAAAAACAGGGATTCAGAGTAAATAAAAATCAAGATCAAGGTTCAGGGTTAGTATCTTCTTACTGCTTTATAAACCTGAACTTTATAGTCAACATGAAGTGTTGGCATTTCTTTCCAAGCTGATGACTCCACTGCTTGATTGGATATATAACATCTTTGCTTTGAAAAACTGAACACTTCAGAGCAAATTTTCTCTAAATCATTTTTCGAGATTTCCTGTTATTTCATCTAAAGCTGCTTTCCATTAATAATCCTTCAGTACAAAGCATCAAGACGCACAGACACTGTAATTAGGGGGATTTCAATTACCTATGTGAGGAGGCAGGTAATTGACAATCTAATTAGTCTCATTTCAATTACCATTTTCTCTTCATTAGAGCAGTTAGTTGGAGAGTGGTGAAGGTTTGTAAAATATTCCAAGGCTAGGCACTTTCAAGCTAAATTTACTAAAGATTAAGGCTGGACTTTTTCAAAACCAAAAGAGCATAAGAAATAGGGAGGCAATTGCCAAGATGGCTGCCTTATGCAGGAACGAGACGGGCATTTTGGAAACATCTAGCAAAAATGGGATGCAAAACCCTGGGTAGACACTGGTGGGTGATTCAGATAGAAGTGATACATTGTCCAAAGGAGAGGTTATTTGAAACATCCATTACTGAAAGAATTAATAACTGTTCTTTTTATTGAATGTTTTATTGGGGCCCAAATACTCTATAAGCCTCTAACATGTAGTACTCTTTAATTTTTATCCTTATGTCAACTCCATGAGGTCAGTGATGTTATAATCTTCATTATATAGATGAGGAGATTAATGGCAGAAAGTTTATGACATTATCAGGCAGCTCTTCTGATTCTACACCCCTAACTTAAACCTCCATGTTAATCTTTTCACTCTGGAGGAAGAAAATTTGGATTTGGATTTCACAGACCTAAGGGTAAATCCCAATGTGTGATGGATATTAATGTCAACTCTAATATGGAGCTATTATACATTCTCTTTTTAATTACATCTTTGAAATCAATTTGTATTTTGTACTTCAGTATATCTCAGTTTACACTAAGTCCATTCAGATACTCAAGAGCCAGCTGAAGCCAAATGCAGGGTAATATAGCTGCAGGGTTTCTGGGAATCCTATTCACTCCCCAGTCACTCGGAGTCCCCAGGAGATTTCTTATACACCCAAAAAACAGGATGAGTCCTCCTCACACAGGTGGAATTCTAGAGAAACCACAGGCAATACAATCTTGAAACAAAATATGAACATCTGTACTGTGCTCTGATGCCTTTATAATGCTTTGGCATGCTGTATTCAACTTAATCTTCACAGCGAGCTCACCCTTTATAATCCTTCTTTTACAACTTAAGTTTCCGTTGATTGTTGATGGGCTCAGCCACCATGTTCCGACTATGTCATTTGGACAACTTACTTAACTTCTCTTGGGGTCATTTTCATAATAAAATAATATGATAATGAAAATGTAACAATCCCTGGCATGGAAGGTAGTTGTGGAGATTAGAGAGAATGTAGAGAAAGTACCAGAGAATAAATACTCCGGAAGGCTAGCATATACTTAAATCATGCAGAGTCCAGATACATATTATTTCCCTGAATTATGCTATCTACACGAATAGATAGGTCTGCAAGATTTCAGTTTTTAAAAAGAAAAAACAGAAGTCCAGAGTCTAGCAGAGCGATTTCTCATCCAGATGATACTGTCTTTATGCTACACCACTGTTTTCTAAAAATTCTTAGTTCTCAAGTTTTCCACATAGTTCCTGATCTAACTTTGTAGATTCTGTGGCTTAGATGTTTGGATTGTTAAATATCAGTCTTTTGGAGGGACTCTCACTTTTTTTTTTTTTTTTTTTAGAAACATAAAAGTACAAAAACATATTGACAAACAGACACCCATTATCATAGAAAATAGTACAATCACAACTAATCTATAGACAAGGTGATATGGTCTCAACAGTTGTTGTTGCTTTATCCATTGATATCTTCGAATTGTAGATGTATGGACCCATATACAGACATGCAAATTTAGTCAG
>PVLD010017189.1:0-42683 GCA_004027595.1 Dinomys branickii
ACAGCCAAGAGCAGCCCAAGAAGATGCATCAAGTATGTAATGGCTGATACATTGTGTCAACTTGAGAAGTCTAGAAGCTTAACTAAGTCAGCAGTTCTACCTCATGGGGTATAGAGGACACGCCCTTACTGCTCTAGGATGTTCATTAGATCAATTTGAGAAATTTGCTTAGTAACTCAGCAAGGGCCCAGTGTTCTCACTTTGTATATATCCTGAGCCTGTGCAGAAGGAGGGCACACAGTTGGTGTGAGTGCTACATCCATCTGAGGGCAGATAACTTGCATACAATACAAGGGGAAAAAAAGGGGCTTGCTTTCCTCCTCCCTTTGCTCTTGTTGCTTTTGCTGTCTTCTGCCTGCTTGAACTGTTGCCCCTTTACCATGACACCCTGCCTTGGAACCAGCTGATAATGGACTGACGCCTCCGCAAACTGTGAGCTAAATAAACCCTTTCTTCCTTCATTTTGAGTGTCAAGTATTTTGTCTCAGCAAGGAGATAAAAGTAACTAAGACAGAGTGCATGTAAGATTGAACTGGAATCTAAAACAGAAAAAAGACATTAAATAAAAGTGAAGGCAATCCAAATGAACTATGAGATTTGAGTGATTATAGTTCCTCAATATTGATTATTTGTAGCAAATGCATTGAATAATGTAAAATGTCAACAAGGAAAATTGGTCTGGGGTCTATGGGAACCAATATCTTAATTTGTATTTAGTCTAAAACTATTACAAAAGTTAAATCTATCAAGAACATTGAACATCTCCTAAGCTAGTTCTTTTTGCCTCTTGTACCCCTTGGGGAACAGTGTAAGAAAAGATGAGATTGGAGAAACTTAGTTATTATTTCTAGGTTTTACCTCAATTCACTAGCTGAGGTTTCTTTCTCTTCTATATTTTCTCTGTCCTCAACCACAATTTACCTCCATTTCAGAAACTCAGAGATCCAGATGATCCACTTCACAGTCCCCCATGACGTTCACTCCAAAGTTTTCCATTTTGTAAGCCCAGATCAAGAGTAGGGCCAGAGGGATTACCTGGGCAACACAATGTAGCTGTGAGGGCTTAAGCAGGTGAGTAAATGTGTGTCCTGAGCCCAGGGATTCATGGACAGAGGACATTCCAGAGAGGATTGTGGTACAAACTCTAATGTTCTCCAGAGCACAGAAGAAGGTCCTCAGCTATCATCCCTCTCTGGGACTATCTCAGTTGGAGAGTCGCCTTGTTGAAAGTCAGATCAGGAAGAAGGCCACAGCCAGTGACTCACAAAGGCTCTGTTCTCTCATCACAGTTCAGAAAACCCTAAAGGAACATCCTAGTAGCAGAGCTCCAGGACTCACTGGGGTCTCCACTGGGATTTCATTGCACTTCAGCTTCTTATACTGAACGCTTCGTCCATTGTCTCCCTTCTACAGGTATTGGTATTAAAGGTACTCTCTGGAAAATGACTGTTTGTCCATCTTCACCTCAGAATCTTTCTCCCAGAGAACTCAGCCTAGGAAATAGAGGATATGCAAGGTATACAAAGAGGGGAGGATCCCTTTATATCAGAAAGGGCAAATTACTCATGGGAGTCCCTGAGTCCCTGGGTTTAGGACACACTCACTCACCCAGTGAGGTCACCACAGCTATCTCACTCCACCCAACATTACTTATATTGTCTTAAGAGCTATGAGAATCACCAACAGACTTTACAAAACATAGGGCTAGTCAGATATGAGTTGTAAAAAATCACTCTGCTAAAAGTAAGAGAAAAAATTAGAGGGAACAAAAGAAGACAGACTTAGCCCAGTTTGGAGGCAATTATTAAGAAAGGATAGTGAAAATGGAGAAATACATGGACTGAAGAGGCACTTATGGGGTGGAGTTACACATGAGTTGATGAGTGATTGTATTGAATAAGATTCCTATACTAGTTTGACAAACAGGGTGGCTAATGATGCCATGTACTGAGCATGGATTAGGTGGATTATAGTAAAATCTATGAGTGCAGATCTTAAACTCATACTTGAGTATATGAGGTACAGCAATGAAGATAAGAAGGTTGCAGGATATATAATTTGCACTACAAATTCAGTTTACTAAATGTAGCAACTGGGGGGTGGAAGCAGGTTTGAACCTAGATTCACCTGGTTCCAAAGTTTGCACTCTTGCCCAGCAGTCCATAAATACCTAATATCCAGGCAGCTTATAGTCTAGTGCAGTTATGGCAAAACTTTTGGAGACCAAGTGCCCAAACTGCAACTCAAAACCCACTTACTTTTCACAAGCACCAGCACTGCAATTAAACCTGAATGCTCAGCTGCTGGATGCTGAAGTGATGGGGCACTGTATGCCCGCTGGTTTAATGGAAGACGCCAAGATTCCCAAGGGTAAGAAGGACATGAATAAGGAGGACAGATGAGCCTCTGTACACAGAACTTATTGTTTCACAACAAGGGGATAGGACGGAGTCATCACAAGAGGAAGAAAACGCTTCTTATCTCATAAAGGATGTTCAGGCCATATATTGCTTGCTCCTTTCTCCTCTTGTTCTAGCACCTCTTCTGTGCTCAAAATGTATTGAGTCCTTGAGGAGAACACAGCCCACAAAAAGCCTACGTGGAAATAGCCACAGTAGTCAGCGTAAGGCTGTGCATGCTTGGAAACTAAAAGGTCGACTAATCTATGTGTGGGCCAAGAGTCTGTAGATGTAACTTTATTTGGTATTGGGGGCCACAGTCTCTGGGACTGAAACCCTGATTACAATTCTCTCTGGATATTTATTAGAGTCTTAAAATTTTTTTATTTAAAAAAAAAAACAAAAACACAAAATCACATAAACACAAGAACAAAATTCCAAAACAGTGTAATAGAAGGGTAACAGTGGTCAACACATTGTACATTGTTATCTTTAAATTAGTTACTCAGGGTACTAGATATCAGCATTTAATTGTCCAGACAATATTAGCACAAACCTATCTTTTCAGTGAACTGAGAGAAATTAGCAGCATACCTATCTTAACTGATGTATATTTTGTTTTCCCCTTCTTTTTTCTCATTCCTTTAAACCAGTTTCTTTCCTTTTGAAGTATCTTCCCATTTTACAATATTTACTATGCATTTTAGATCACATTTACTCTCTTAGGTTCTCCCTCTAGGGAGGCAATACAATGTTCATACATTTGTGTCTGGTTGATTTCACTTATGAGTATGAACTCATGTTGAATCTATTTACCTATAAAAGTCCCCAGTTTATCCTCCTTTATGGCTGAGTAATACTCCACTATATAAAAAGGTCACATATTTTTCATCCATTCCTTGGTTGATGGGCATTTGGGTTGATTCCAAGATCAAATTATTACAAATTGTGCTGCTCTAAACATGGGTGCACATGTATCACTGCAGCATGATGTTTTTAATTCTTCTGGGAAAATACCCAGGAGAGGAATAGCTGGGTCAAATGGGACCTCCCATCCTAGTTTTTTGAGGAGAATCCACACGTGGTTTCCACAGTGCTTGCACCAGCCTACACTCCCACCAACAGTGAAGAAGGGTTCCTTTTTCCCAGGAGCCCCTCCAGCATTTGTTATTGGCTGATTTCTTGATAACAGTCATAATTTCTGGGATGAGATGGAATCTCAGTGTTCTTTCAATTTGCATCTCTTGAATGACGAATGATGTTGAACATTTTTTCATATATTTACTTTCTGCTTGTATTTCTTCATCTGAGAAGTGTATATTCATCACTGATGCCCATTTTTGCATTGGGTCTTTAAATTCGTGAGGTCTAATTTTTTTTTAGTTCTTTATACATTCTCAATAGTGAACCCTCGTCTGAGAAACACCCAGTAAACATTTTTTCCCACATTGTTGGTTGTCTCTTCACTCTGTTAGTGATTTCTCTTGCTGTACAAAAGCTTTAAATAAGATGAGATCCCAATAGTTGATTCTTTGTGATAGTTCCTGTGCAATTGGGGTTTTATTCATAAAGTCTTTGCCTACACCAACGTGTAGACATAATTTTTATGCTTAAGTGGAAGCCAGTGTAGAGGTAAAAGAGATGGAGGTGAACACACTGATTCCTCCTTCAGTCTTAAAGACTTGCTTCTTCCCCTTCAGTTCTTTTTGCACAACCTAGATCCAGATTCAGCACAGACAGGAGAGTAAGTGCTCACTCTCTCAAGTGTGTTACTGGGTATGTTACTTTTCCTTTTGGGGAATGCTCCCATAGTTCCAACCTCCCTGAAAACTACTCCCATCCTCTAAAGTACAAAGCATAACACTCTCCAAAGCTCTAATCCCTTTCTTAACCGTTCATGACTTCTTTCTAGGAAGGAAAAAGGAAGCGACCCAGACTCTTTTATAGAGGGATCCATAGGAAAGACATAAACCCCCAATGGACATTGCATCAAGACACAATTTTACCTGTGATACTGAAAGAGTGGAAGGAATGATCCCTTTCACTGGGAACATGTGAAGAAGCACATTAAAGCATCCAACTCTATCACCACAAGGGCAAGGCCAAGGAGACTTCACCTCCTCCAGCTCAGAGAGGCCCAGACACTGGGCTCTTGCTGGAGCAGAACCCATGCCTGCCTGTCACAAGGTTCCCAAAACTCCTGCCTCAGGCCATGTTTAGCACATTTTTGGATAAGCAAGTGCCATGCAGTTGGTGAGAAACACTGCGATCAGCCAAGTCTCTAAAGAAGCATGTGCATGCAGTGTGTCAAGCCTTTTAGCTCCAGCAACTCAAAACATTCCCAGCAGCAATTTCTCTTTTCTTATTTTATGGAAAAAAGATAAAATAAAATTTCATAAAAATAATATGAGAATAATAATAGTTAATATATTAAATGTTGTTATGTTTAAACTAGTTGCTCCGGGTACAAGATATGGGCATAGAAATTTCTCCAGTCAATTCAAGCACAAACCTTCCTTTTTAATGATCTAAGAGACACTAATCGTATAACTGACTTGCATTTTCCCCTTTTTCCTACCATCCTTTCCCCTTTCACTCATCTTAGTTCCTTTTTCCTTTGGAATAACTTCTTCCTATTTCACAATATCAGTTGTACATTTTAAACCTTATTTGCTCTTGCAATTTCTCACACAAAGAAGACTATATGATGTTTATACATGTGAGTCTGATTTATTTCACTTATGAATATGGTCTCGAGTTGCATCCATTTCCTATAAAACTATCAAGTTTATCCTTCTTTATGGCTTATTAGTACTCCGTGGTATAAAAATACTACATCATTTTAATCCATTCCTTGGGTTGTTTCCAAGATTTAGCTATTACAAATTATAGCAGCAACTTTTTACATCGAGCTTTAATCATGAGGAGAAAAGTACCATAGTTCTATTGCCTTTCCTCTCATCATAGGCTCCTTTCTCTGACATCACTGAGGCACAAACTGTCCTCCTTTCAGAGCATAGTGCCCACAGCCTCTCCAGGGCGAGTATTCAGACACAACAGGCTCTGTGCCACCATAATGTCCTTCCCTGTCTCCCCAGCCTGATCACCACCACTGCCTTACTGCTGCTCCTGAGGCTAGACCTCTAAAATGAGCAGATCCCTGCCTTGGTTTGCATGTGGTTTCCTCCATGGTTATGTGCTCCAGCTTAATCATCAGTCTGGCAGTTGGGAGACGTGTTAACCTTTATGAGTTGGGCCTAGTATGAATTCCTTTAGGTCACCAGGGGAACTGCTCTTGGAAGGGATAAATGTTTCTTAAGTGATGCTGGTTGGTTCTTATCAGTTTGAGTATTATTCAAATTTTACTATCAAACACCCAGGCTTCTAATTCCTCTAATGTTAGCCTTGTGCTTAGCATGAACCAGTTTATAAGGGATTCTTCTCAGTGGCTGCTTTACCTTGTGTTTTAGGTGTTACCTTTGCCTCTGGCCCTCAGAATCGACCTTTTCTCTGTATTGATACTGACCCCAAGGAAAATAGTATTATTACTTGATCCTCATCTACATGTGATTATGGGATAGGGAGTTGTTCTCTGCGGTTCAGTCCTATTCTTGGGCAGTGACTCTGGCGTAAGATTTCAGAGGCGAAATCTTCTAAGTGGTAATGACTTCTCATGGTTGAATTTCAGTGCAGAATCTCTAATGGTCTAGGTTCAGGATCTTTTCCTATTCCTTTCCTAGTGGTAGAAGAGAAGTTTTTCTGTTCATTTATATAAAAACAAGCACATTTGTTGCCATGCCTGTCACTGTGATATTCTGGCTGTGAAGTGTTTAGGAGAGATGTTAGGTCTTTCCCACAGTGGCTGTTGCTCCATGACAGAAGCACTTAGGTCTGTGCCATGAGAGAAGCTCTCCCTGTATCCCCATTCTGACCCAATCTCTCTAAACACCAAGTCATATTTACCTGCAATGGAATATGAATTTTTTTGTCTGTTTCTCAGAGGTTTTTTTGTTGTTTTAAATTTTATTTTTAAGACAAAAGAACCCAGAATAACACAGAAACAATACAGAAAATACCAAGTTATACAGAAGATAGTTGGGAATTGTCACTGGATGCTGTATAACATAATGTTATCTTTGTATTTGTTATAACAAAATCAATAAAGGAAATACCAAATTACAGAGGAGACAGCAGAGAACCATCACTGGATGCTGTATTACATAGTGTTGTCTTTGCATTTGTTAACACAAAAACAGTAAAGGAAATACCAAATTACAGAGAAAATAGTAGAGGGTTACCACTGGATATTGTATTACATAATGTTATCTTCATCTTTATTATTCAGTTATACAGATGATGGCTCGTTCAGTTAATCAATTTTCTCCCCTTCACCTCTGTTGTTCTACCACCCTGTCAGTGGTCTTCCCACTGGTCATATCTGCACTTTTGGTGGTTACCGACCCCAGGGCTGACCACCAGCCCCTCACAGAGGCATCTGGTTTATTTACTCCCTCATGCTCTTACTTTGGGGAAAGACTTGGCTGCTTCTAAATGTGCTATATAATACATGGGTGTACACAAATTGCTATGGCAGGAGGTGGAGAAGCACTGTTTGGCAAGCCCTCACAGCCATCCCGTGTCTGCAAACTGCCAGGTTCTGTCAGCCGGTCCGTGTCTATAGGCTCAGGCAAGTCTTCAGGGCCTTCCTGGGGCAAGGCAGAGTGCCTGGCATGCCCCAGTTTCAGAGGTTTTATATTCTGATGTTAAACCACACTCACACATTAGCAATTTCGTAAAAATCTTAGCTGAATTACTTTTACCAGCTTATATGGTGTCTGGCATCTGTCTCAGAGAGGCTCATGCTCACGACCCATCTTTTCTTTTTCTTTTTTTAAAATTTAGTACCTGATTTATTAAACTGATGCCCTAAACAATTGCAAGAAAGAGCATTCAACATTGTGTACAGCACTTAAAAAAACAAGGAATCAAAAAAGAAATTTTTCTGAAAGTTTGGCTCATTAAAAATGCTCCTCATCTTCAACATCATGAAAGATGATGGCAGTATAAAAAGAGGCAGTAAATCAATATGCTGTAGCATATGAATTCTGGTCCCAGTAATTATGAAATTCAGTTAGGAAATAGCTTCCATAGTAAACAACAGTTAACATTATTCATTAGTAACAACATACTTGTATTAATTCCAAATACACAGGCACTGGTGTTTGCATATTATTCTTCATTTTGTAATATGTACCTTGCTATTTTATTTATTTATTTATTTATTTATTTATTTTTTGCGGTACTAGGGATCGAACTCAGGACCCTGCGCTTGCTAGGCAAGCGCTTATTCCACTGAGCTATATCCCCAACCCCTACCTTGCTATTTTAAAAACTTATGTATATTCTTTTACATATAACATATACTAGATATATTATTGCAATTTATTAGATATGTATGGAATATATATATATATATATATATATATATATATATATATATGTTCCATAAGATGCTTCTTTTCCTTCTCTTTTTTGATTTAATTTAAAATATTTTATTGAGAAAGGTAAAACAGAATTTCATAACAAAATAATAGGAGAAAAACAATAATTAATACATTACACATTATCATCTTCAAAGTAGTTATTCAGAGTACAAGGTATGGGCAAAAAAATTATCCAGTGTATATTAGCATGAACCTTCCTTTTCAAAGAACTAATAGATACTAATAGTACAACTAACTTGCATTTTTCTCCCTTTTTCCTTCCTCCTTTCTCCTTTCCTAATTAGTTCCTTTTTCATTTTAAAAATTTTCTTCCCATTTCACTGTATCTATTGTACATTTTAGGCCTTATTTACTCTTTCCGTTAAACCAGGGAGACAATATATTTGCATATATGAGTCTGATTTATTTCACTTATGAATATGGAATCAAGATGAATCCATTTACCTATAAAAGTCTCAAGTGCATCCTTCTTTATGACTGAGTAGTATTCCATTGTATTAAAAAAACACATCTTTTTTACCCATTCCTTGGGTGATGGGCATTTGGGTTGTTTCCAAGATTTAGCTGTTACATATTGAGCTGCTATAAACATGGGTGCACATATATCACTGTGCTATGGTGTTTTTAATACTTCTTGGAAGATACCCAGAAGAGGAATATCTGGCTCAAATGGGACCACTAATCCTAGTGTTTTGAGGAATCCCCACACTGATTTCTATAGTGATTGCACCAGTTCACACTCTCACTAACAATGAAGAAGTCTCCCTTTTTCCACACAACCTCTCCAGAATTTGTTATGGGCTGATTTTTGATGATAGCCATCCTTTCTGGGGTAAGGTGGAATCTCAAGGTTTTTTTAATTTGCATCTCTCGAATGACCAGTGGCGATGAACATTTATTCATACATTTATTTGCTATTTGCATTTCTTTATCTGAGAAGAGTGTATTCATCTCAGATGCCCATTTTTTGATGGGGTCTTAGAGACTCGGGGGTCTGAGATCTTTCCAGTTCTTTATATGTTTTAGATATAAGTCCTTTGTCTGAGGGACAGTTAGTGGAAATATTTTCCCACTCTGTAGGTTGTATTTTCACTGTGTTGCTGTTTCCTTTTGATGTGCAAAATCTTTTTAATAAGATGAAATCCCAGTTGATTCTTTGAAGTATTTCCCATGCAGTTTGGTTTTTGTTCATGAAGTCTCAGCCTACACCTATATCTTCAAGAATTCTACCTACTTTCCCATCCAGTAATTTATTGTTTCTCTTTTAATATTCATATCTTTGATACATTTTGACATTAGTTTAATGCATGGGGTTAGACATGGGTTTAGATTTAGTCTTCAGCATTTATAGAGCAAGTTTTTAAACCATTGTTCATTCTTTTTTTAAAAAAATTATTTTGAAAATAAAAGAACCAGTCGGGTCTGGTGGCAACACACCTGTAATCCCAGAATTTAGGAGGCTGTGGCAGGAGGATTTTTGCAAGTTTGAGGCCAGCCTGGGCTACAAAGTGAGTCTAAGGCCAGCCTGAACTGCATAGCCAGACCCTGTCTCAAAAAAAAAAAAGATAAAAGAACCAGAACATATAAACAAACACACAGACATAAACAAAACAACATAAAAGCAATACAGGTTTTCAGACAAGGTTATAGGAAATTAACAATGGTTGTTGTATTACATGTTGTTATCTTCAAACTGGTTACAAAGATAGTCATGCAAAGTTGATCAAACAAACATTAACTGTTCCTTTCAATAAATCAATAGAACTTAATAGTACAATTATCTTAGCTAACTTGTGTATACATATATACATATATCCCCTTCTTTCTTTCATTTACCTTTTCCCTCATCCAAGTGATTCTTTCCTTTTGCGCAGTTTCTTTCTCTTTCACAATATCTATTGTAGCTTTTAGATTTTATTTACACTCTCAGGTTCTTACACTAGGGAGACAATAGGAGGTTAACATATGTTAATCTGATTTACTTCATGTATGATTGTGTTCTCTAGTTGCATCCATTTACCTATAAAAATCTCAAGTTTATCTTTCTTTATAGCTGAGTAATATTCCATTATATAAAAATACCGCATCTTTTTTATTCATTCCTCAGTTGATAAGCATCTGGTTTGTTGCCAAGATGTAGCTATTACATATTGCACTCCTATAAACATGAGTGCCATACATTATTGTGGTAGGATATTTTTAGTTCTTCTGGAAGAATACTTAAATGAGAAATATCTGGGTTGAATGGGACTGCTAATCCTAGTTTGTTGATGAATATCCACGCTGATTTCCACAGTGGTTGCACCAGTCTACACTCCTGCAAACTGTGGAAAAGGGTTCCTTTTTTCCTCACAGCCCTTCAAGCATTTGTTATTCATTGATTTCCTCATGATAGCCATTCTTTCTGAGGAAAGATGGAATCACAGAGTTGTTTTAATTCGCATTTCTTAAATGACTAATGATGTTGAACATTTTTTGATGTATTTATTTGTCTTTTTTTTTTTTGCGGTACTAGGGATCGAACTCAGGACCCTGCACTTGCTAGGCAAGCGCTTATTCCACTGAGCTATATCCCCAGCCCTTATTTGTCATTTGTATTTCTTCATCTGAGAAGTGTGTGTTCATCTGAGATACCCATTTTTGTATTGGATCTTTGAATTTGGGGTGTCTGATTTTTAAAAATTCTTTATATGTTCTAGATAGAAGTCTTTTGTCTGAGGGCTAATTGGCTAAATTTTTTCCCAGTTTGTGGGTTTTTCTTTTTATTCTGTTGGTGATTTCTTTATATGTGCAAAATCTTTTCAATAAGATGAGATTCTAGTTGTTGATTCTTTGAAATATTTCCCCTGCAGTTTGGTTTTAGTTCATGAATGCTCTGCCTAATCCTATGCCTTCAAGATTTTTATCTACTTTATTTTCCAGTAGATTTAGTGTTTCTGTTTTAATATTTAGATAATTAATTCATTTTGACACGAGTGTGGTGCATGGTGAGAGACATGGGTATAGTTTCAGTTTTCAGCATGTGGTGAGCCAGTTTTTCCAGGACCACTTAATAAAAAGCCTATCTTTCTTGCAGTGAACTTGTTTGGCCCCTTTGTCAAAATTGAGGGGGATGAGTGTGTTTGTGGTTGTGACTGCATCTTTGAGTCTGTTCCATTGATCTTCAGTTCTTTTTTTTGGCCAGCATGATGCTGATTTTATCATAGTAGCTTTGTAATATTATTTCAAATCAGGGATTGTGATGCCACCTTACTTGCCTTTGTTGCCGAGGGTACTTTTTGCCATTCTGGGTCTTTTCTGGGTCCAGATGAATTTTAGGAATGTTTTATCTAGATCCGTGAGATATACTAATGATCTTTTAATTGGGATTGTATTGAATCTGTATAACAATTTTGGGTGTATGGCCATTTCCACAATGTTAGTTCTCCCTATCCATGAACAAGGAATATCTTCCCATTTTCTGAAATCCTGTTCAATCTCTTTTTTGAGAGTACTGTAATTTTCACTATATAGATCTTTTACTTCTTTTGTTAGATTCCTAAGTATTTCAGTTTTTGGATGCTGTCATGAAATGTATGGTTTCCTTAATTTCTCTCTCAGTGTGCATGTTGTTTGTGTATAGGAATGCTATACACATTGACTGTTGAATATTGACTTTGTATTGAGCTATGCTACTGAATTTGTTTATTAATTCTAGGAGTCTTTTGGTGAAGCTTTTGTATTTTTCATGTAGGGTATCATGACATCTGTGAAAAATGATAACTTCACTTCTTAAACTTATTGCTCTTATTTCTCTCTCCTGTCTAATTGCTCTGGCTAATGTTTCCAGAACTATGTTGAATAGAAGTGGTGACAGTGGATATCTTTCTCTTGTTCCTCATTTTCAAGTGAAAGTCTTAAGATTTTGTCCATGTAGTATGATGTTGGCTGTTGGTTTGTCATAGATGGCTTTGATCAGATTGAGGTAAAGATCATCTATCCCTATTTTTTGTAGGGTTTTTATCATGAATGAGTGCTGGACTTTGTCCAAAGCTTTTTCGACATCTGTTGTCATGAACATACGGTTTTTGTCTTTGGCTCTATTGATATGGTGTATTACTTTTATTGACTTGCATGTATTGAATCATCCCTGCATACCTGGCGTGAATCCTTAGTCATGGTGTATAAACTTGATGATTTGCTGCATTCTGCTTGCTAGTATTTTATTGAAGATGTTTGCATGCATGTTCATTAGGGACATTGGCCTGTAGTTGGCTTTCTTGGTTGGGTCTTTCTCTGGTTTTGGTATCAGTATAACAGTTGCCTTCAGAAATGAGTTAGGGAGAATTGCTTCCTTTTCAATTTCATTGAAGAGTTTGAAGTGTGTTGACATTAAATCTTCTCTGAATTTATTGTTGAACTCAGCTGTAAATCCATCAGGACTTGGGCTTTTCTTTGTTGGTAAGATTTTAATCACATTTTCAATCTCATTAATTGATATTGGGTCATTTAGGATTTTTATATATTCTTGATTCAACTTTGATAATTCATACATATCTAGGAATCTGTCCATTTCTTCTGTATTTTCCATCCTATTGGAGTAAAGATTTTCAAAGTAGGTATTGATGACCTGCTGAATTTCTATTGGATGTCTAGTGATTTCATCATTTTCATTCTTTATTGCATGAATTTGAGTTTTTTCTTTCCTTTTTTTGATAAGGTTGGCTAGAGGTTTATCAGTTTTATTTATTCTTTCACAGAACCAACTCTGATTCATTAATTCTCTGTAGTGTTTTCTTCATCTTAATTGCATTAATTTCTGCCCTGATCTTTATAATTGCCTCCCTCCTTTGGGCTTTGGGCTTGACTTGTTCTTCTTTTTCTAAAAGATTGAGGTACAGCCTTAGGCTATTTCTTTGTTCTTGTTCAGTTTTCCTGATATGCAGGTTCACCACAATTAATTTCCCTTTGAGTATTGCTCTCAGTGCATCCCACAGATTCCAGTAAGTTGTATTTAGGTTGTCATTTGTAGATATTGTTCACTTTCTTCTTTAATTTCACCTGTGACCCATTCTTTGTTCAGGAGGCTGTTAATTTCCATGTGTTCATGGGGTTTTGGGGGTTCCTTTTGTCATTAATTTCCAATTTCATTGCACTATGGTCAGATAAAATGTATGGGATAATTTCAGTTCCTTTGGATTTAGTTAAGCATGTTCTATAGTCTATACTGTGGTGTATTTTAGAGAATGTCCCATGTGCAGCTCAGAAGAATGTGCATTCTGATGTTGTGGGGTGGAATACTTTGTAAATATCTACTAAATGCATTTGTTCACAAGTTTGGTTGAGTTCTTTTTTTTTTTTTTTTTTGCTGATTTTTTTGGGTCTGGTTGACCTAGCTCTTCGTGTCAATGAGGTGTTTAGGTCTCCCATTACAATAGTGCTATTAGTTATTTGGTTTTTCATGTCTATTAAGATTTGTCTTATATGGTTGGATGCTCCCATATTTGGTGCATACACATTTATGACTGTTATCTCTTCCTCTTGAAGTTCTGCCCTAATCAGTACATAGTGGCCTTCTTTATCTCTTTTGATCATTCTTGGTTTGAAGTTCACATTTTCTGAAAACAGAATAGCTACACCTGCTTTTCTCTGGTTTCCTGTTGCATGGAGAACTGTTTTCCATCTTTTGACTTTGAATCTATGAATTTCCTTTTGCCTTAAATGTGTTTCTTGTATACAGCATATTGGATTTTGTTTCTTAATCCACTCTATCAGTCTGCTTCTTTTGATTGGTACGTTGACATCATTTAGATTAATGGTTATAACTGATATGTGTCAGCTTATCTTTATCATGTTATTTACTTGCTGTTGTTTTCCTACTTTTTCTCTCTGCTTAATTGCTTTCTCTGCTGGTTCATTTCTATTGTTGTTCTTGAAATTGTGGTCATTTTATCTCTTTCTTGAATACCTTTTAGTGTAGGGTTGGTTTGGCACTCATGAAGTTCTTCAGTTGTTCTTTTTTGTGGATATATTTTATTCATTAATTTTGAAGGATAGTTTTGCAGGATGGATCAATCTGGGTTGGAGGTTGTTTTGTTTTAGGACCTGGAATACTTCACTCCAAGCTCTTGACTTGATGGTTTGTGCAGAAAAATCTGCCATGATTCGGATGGGCTTTCCTTTATAGACGGTTTGTTCCTTTTGTCTAACAGCTTTTAATATTCTATTCTTTGGCTGAATTTCTGGGATCTTGACTGTTATTTGCCTGGGTGTAGACTTCTTTTGGTTATGGCTGATTGGAGTTGTATATGCATCATTTACCTGTATGTCAGACTCTTCTCCTATGCTTGGGAAATTTTCTGCTATTATTTGTACAAGCAATCTTTTTATGTCATTTGTGTTGCCTCCTGCTGTTTTGCTGACACCTATTAGTCTTCTTTTTTTTCTTTGCATCTTTTTGCAGGTGTTGAATGATATTTCCTGGTTTCTTGTTATTTTATGAGAGCTTTCCTTTCATGGTTGCTAGATGCAATCATGTCTTTAATGATGTCTGAGAGTCTAACTCTGGTTTTGTTCAAGTGGTTTTTCCAGCTTTCAGTGGAATTTTTGTCTTCCTGTATATCTATTTGAATCTATTTCATGCATTCTAATTCTTTCCTATAGTGTTCATTTCACATTTCTTTCATCTTTCTATGCTTTTTATTTGTGTCTTCTTTAGATGTACTGAGCAATTCTTTCATTATTGGTATCATTTCTTTTGTTAACCTGAGAAATTCTTTCTATTCTAATTTCTTCTATAGCCCAGTGGTGTTGCTTCTTTACTTCAGTTCCTATCATTTCAGAAATTTTAGGTCTGTGACTTCCAAGTTCTTCTATGGCAATGTCTCCTGGACTTGTTCTATGTGGATGGAGTTCTGAGATTGCATTTTGCTCCTTCACTTTAACATTTTTGAAGCTCCTGATGTTCAGCAGAGCTCAGCATTTCTCCCATGATAGTGGAGTAGTTGGGTGTAGCTCAACGAGGCCCTGTAGTTTCCTGGGGCTCAGTGTCACTCCTGCAATAGTGTGGAGGGAAGGAGTGGCTCACCAAGGGTCCTTGCATTCACCAGGGTGCAGGTTCACTCCTGTGATGGTGGAGGTGCAGGCTGTGGCTCACCAAAGCCACTGAAGCTGTGCTCAGCTCAGCATCACCGCCAAGACATTGAGGGGCAGGGAATGGCTTACCGAGTTTCCTGATGCTGTCCTGGGCACTGTGTTTCTCACACAACTATAGGAGGGTGGTGGAGTGACTCACAAGGCTCCTGAAGATATCTGATCCTCAGCTCCTCTCCTGCCCTGGTGGGAGTCTGGGGCATGGCTCACAGTTTCCTGAAGCTGTCCAGGGCTCAGCAGAGCTCCTGCAATGTTTTGGGTGCTGGGCATGGCTCACAAAATTTCCCAAAGCTATCTGGGGCTCAATGCTGCTCTAGCACTGGTGGGAGGGGTGCAGCTCACAGAGTTTCCTGAGGCTCACGGAGTTTCTCTGGGGCTCAGCACTTTTCCCAAGACAGTTCCATACAGTGGCATGTATACAGCCCTGAGACCCAGAAATATGGAGCTTCATGCTTGTTTCAAGAAGAACTATTTGTAAGAAATATATAGCACTTTTTGGACTGGTTCTGCTGTATTTACTAATGTGTGGCAAGTCATATATGCTTTGCTTCCTAATGAACACATGGAATGAATGGAAGACAATATATAGTGATACAGTATGTCCTAGGAAGCAGGTACAGCTTCACAAATGTACAGTTCAGCAAAATTCAATGAGGTCTGCATATTCAAACACTTTGGAATGTGTAGATCAGTGAAGAACTGATGTGAAGAAAGTTGATTTCTAGGCTGTTTATTGTGAATCACATTTTGCATCAAACTATATGTATATAACCCAGGGATAAAAACAGCCAGAAGCTTCATGCAGGTGTACCCACGAAGAACTCCTTGTATGAAAGATATACCACTTTTCAGAATGGTTATGCTGTATTTAGCAAACTGTGGCAAGTCATATATTCTTTGCTTCCTAATGCCCACATGGAAGGAATGGAAAAGGTGTTGTGACACAGTTTGTGCTATCAAGCAGGCACAGGTTCGCCAATGTATGGCTCAACAAAGTTCAAGGAGGTCTGAAAATCCAAAAAGTTTGAACTGTTTGCATATCCAAAGATGTGCAGAAAGTTGATTTTTAGGCTGCACACTGTGAATGGCAGTTTACAGACAGTGGCATGTATATATTCCTGGGGCTAAGAAATACTCTGGAACTTTATGCTTTTTCCTCAAGTAAAGCTCCTTTAAGAAATGTATAACACTTTTGAAATGATTCTTCTGTATTTACACAAGTGTGGCAGTTTATATATTTTTTGCTAAAGCACAAAGGTTCACATTACAAGGAAATGAATAGTGATGCAGTTAGTGCTAGCAAGCAGGTACAGCTTCACAAATGTACACCTCAGCAAAGTTCAAGAACAAGTGCAAATCCAAACATTTTGGAGTGTGTGAATACGTAGAGAATTTATGGTCAGAAAGTTGATTTCTAGGCTGTATGCTGTGAATGACACTTTACATACAGTGGTGTGTATATAGTGCTGAGACCAAAAATGGTTTGGAACTCCTTGAATGATTCTCCAAGAATTTCTTGTGAGAAATGTATACCACTTTTCAGAATGATTCTTCCGTATTTGCTGAGTGTGGCAAGTTGTATATTCTTTTCATCCCAATGCACACATGGAATGAATTGAAGACAATGTATAGTGATGCAGTTTGTGTTACCAAGAAGGTACAGCTTCAACAATGTACACCTCAGCAAAGTTAAAGGAGAATTGTACATTAAAATCCTTTGTAGTTTGTGGATGTGTTGAGAACTGATGTGCAGAAAGTTTATTTCTAGGCTGAAAACTGTGAATGGAAGATTACATACATTGGTATGTATATAACCCTGGGGCCAACATATAGCCTGGAGCTTCATGTGAATTTCCTCAAGAAGAACTCCTTGTAAGAAACATATCACACTTTTCAGAATGGTTCTGCCATATTTACTGAAATGTGGTAAGTCACATATTCTTGGCTTCTTAATTCCTATAAATTCAAATGAAAGACAATGTGTAGAGATGCAGTAGGTGCTAATAAGCATGTACAGGTCTACTAAAGTACAGGTTAGCAAATTTACAGAAGATCTACAAATCCAAATAGTTTTGAATGTCTAGATCCAGAGAGAACAGATGTGTAGAATGTTGATTTCTAGGCTGTACACTGTGAAAGACAGTTTGCATACAGTGGCATGCGTATAATCCTAGGGCCAAGAAATATAATGGAGATTCATGCATGTTTCCTCAAGAAGAAATCCTTGCAAAACTATATACCATTTTCAGAATGATTCTGCTATATTTATCGAAGTGTTGGAGTCATATATTCTTTGCTTCTAATATCCACATGGAATGAATTGGAGATAATGTATAGTGACAGAGTTTGTGTTAGCAAGCAGGTACTTCAGCAATGTACAGCTCTGCAAAGTTCAAGGAGGTCTGCAAATCCAATCCCATTCCAGGCTTTGGATTTTTAAATAACTGATGTGCAGAAAGTTGATTTCTATACTGTGAATGGACCTTACATACAATGGTATAACGATGGGGCCAAGAAATAGCCTGGAGCTTCATGTATGTTTCCCAAGAAGAACTACACTTAAGAAAAGTGCACTACACTTTGGAATGGCTCTGCTGTATTTATCCAAGAGTGGAAAGTCATATATTCTTTGCTTCCTAATGCCCCATGTAACTAATGTATAGTGACAATGTATAGTGACACAGTTTGTGCTAGCAAGCAGATACAGCTGCACCAATGTACTGTCCAAAAAGTTGATGGAGGTCTGAAAATCCAAACACTTGATTTGTGTGGATGTGTAAAGAACTGATGTGCAGAAAGTTGACTTGTAGGCTGTATATTCCAGCATCCAGTTCACATACAGTGGTATGTATATAGCCCAGGGGCCAAGAAATAGCCTGGAGCTTAATGCATGCTAGAAGAACTTTTTTAATGAAACATAAAACACTTTTTGGAATGGTTCTGCTGTGTTTACTCAAGTATTACAAGTCATATTCTTTGCTTCCTAATGTCCATAGGTGCAATGGAAGGCAGTAAGCAGTGATTAAGTTTGTACTAGCAAGCAGGAAGATATCACCAAGTACACCTTCAAGGAGATCTGCAAATCTAAACACTTGGTAATGTGTGGATCTGTAGAGAACTGATGTCCAGAATGCTGATTTCTAGGCTTTATACTGTAAATGGTAGTGCACATGTATATAGCCCTGGGATGAAAAATAGCCTGTAGCTTCAAGCATGTTTCCCAAAGAAGAACTACTTGTAAGACATGTAAACCACTCAGAGTAGTTCTGCTGTATTTACCAAAGTGTGGCAAGTCATATATTCTTTGCTTCATAATGACCACATGGAATGATTTTAAGGCATTTTATAATGATACAGTCTGTCCAAGAAAGCAAAAACTGCTTCAACAGTGTATGGCTCAGCAAACTTCAAGGTGTTCTGAAAATCCAGACAAATCCATCCAAACTTTGGAGTGTGTGGATGTGTAAAGAACCAATGTGCAGAAAGTTGATTTCTAGGCTGTATACTGTGAAGGGTAGTTTACATAACGTGGTTTGTATATAGCCCTGGGGCAAAGAAATAGCCAGGAGCTTCATGTGAGGTTCCCCAAGAAGAAATCCTTGTAAGAAATATATACCACTTTTTGGAATGGTTCTGCTATATTTACTAAAGTATGGCAAGTCATATATTCTTTACTTCCTAATGACAGCATGGAATGAGTTGAAAAGAATGTAGAGTGATGTACTTTATGCTAGTAATCAAGAACCTTTTCACAAATGTATGGCTCAGCAAAGTTCAAGGAATTCTGTAATTCCAAAGACTTTGAGCTGTGTGAATCTGTACAGAATTGATGTGAAGTAATGTGATTTCTAGGATGTATACTGTGAATGGCAGTTTGTGTACACTGGCATGTATATAACCCTGGTGACAAGAAATAGCTTGGAGCTTCATGCATGTTTTCCCAAGAAAATGCGTTGTAAAAACTTATACCACTTTTCATGATGGTTCTGTGGTATTTACAGAAGTGTGGCCAGTCATATATTGTTTGTTTCACAATGCCCATGTGGGACAAATTCAAGACAATGTGTAGTGATTCAGTTTGTGCTAGCAAGCAAGTACAGCTTCACAAATGTACAGGTCAGTAAAGTTCAAGGAGTTTTGCAAATCCAAACACTTTGATGTGTGTGGATCTACAAGAACTGATGTGCAGAAAGTTGAATTTTAGACTGTATAGTGTGAATGGCAGTTTAAATACACTGGTATATATTTAGCCCTGGGGCCAAGAAGTAACCTGGTGCTTCTTGTGAGTTTCCCCAGGATGAACTTCTTTAAAGAAAGACAGAGCACTTCTCAGAATCATTCTACTGTATTTACTGAATTGTGGCAACTCATATATTGTTTACTAATGCCTACATGGCATGAATTGAGGACAAAATTCAAGGTCTGCAAATCCAAACACTTGGAGTGTGTGCATCTGTAAAGAACTGATGTGCTGAAAGTTGATTTCTAGGCTGTAAACTGTGAATGGCAGTTTGAGTATAGCAGCATGTATATAGCCCTGGGGCCTAGAGATAGTCTGCTCTTATGCCTATTTCCCCAATAAGAACTTCTTTTAAGAAATGTATACCACTTTTGAAAATGGTTCTGCTGTACTTATCAAAATGTAGCAAGTCACATCTGGTTTGCTTCTTAGTTCCCATAGGTTTGAATTGGAGACAAGGAATAATTACACAGTTTGTGCTAACAGGCAGGTACAGCTTCATCAAAGCACATCTCGGTAAATTTTAAGGATATCAGCAAATACAAATACTTTGGAATGTGTGAATCTGTAGTGAACTTATGTGCAGAAAGTTGATTTCTAGGCTATATAATGTTAATGGTAGTTACATGCAGTTGTATGTATATAGCTCTGGGCAGATGGAATAGGCTGGACCTTCTTGTGAGTTTCCCCAGAAGAACTTTTTGTAAGAAAGATATACTACTGTTCAGAATGGCTGTACTATATTTTCTAAAGTGTGGCAAATGATATATTCATTACTTACTAAGGCCCACATGAAACAAATTTAAGACAACGTATAATGACACAGGTACACCTTCAACAATGTACAAATCAGGCAGTTCAAGGTGTTCTACAAATCCAAACCCACTGAAGGCTGTGGATCTGTTAGGAACTGATGTGCAGGATGTTGAATTTTAGGCTGTATATTGTGAATGGCAGTTTACTTATATTGGTATGTATGTAGCCCTCGACCCAAGAAATACCCTGGAGCTTCATGAAGTTTTCCTCAAGAACCAATTTTTGGAATGGTTCTGCTGTATTTACCCATGTGTGGCAACCCACATATCCTTTGCTTCCTAATGCCCTTCAGTTCAAATGGAAAGCAGTGAATAGTGATGCAGCTTGTACTGGCAATCAGGTACAGCTTCACCAACATATACCTCAGCAAAGTTCAAGAACAGCAAATCCAAACACCAGAGCGTGTGGATCTGTAGAGAACTGATGTGCAGAAAGTTGATTTCTAGGATGTATACTGTGAATGGCAGCTGGCATACAGTTGCATGTATACAGGCCTGGGGCCAAGAAATAGTCTTGAGCTTAAAGTAGATTCCCCAAGAAGAACTACTTGTAAGAAACCTATGAAACTTTTGATAATGATTCTGCTTTATTTACCAAAATGTGGCACGTCACATATTCTCTGCATCTTAATTCCCATAGGTTCAAAAGGAAGACAACAAATAGCGATGCAGTTTGTGCTAACAAGCAGGTACACCTTTACCAATGTACAGCTCAGCAAAGTCAAGGATGTCTGCAAATCCAAACACATTGAAGTGTGTTGATTCATAGAGAACTGATGCACAGATAGTTGATTTCCAGGCTGTATTTTGTGAATGGCAGTTTACATACAGAGGCATGTATCAAATGCTGGGGCCATGAAATATCCTGGAGATTCATGCAATTAGATCATCTCGTAACACACATATACCTGTTTTCAGAATGGCTCTGCTGTATTTACCAAAGTGTGGCAAGTCATATATTCTTTTCTTCCTAGTACCCTCATGGAATGAATTGAAGACAGTGTATAGTGACACCGTTTGTGCTAGCAAGCAGGTATAGTTTCAGCAATGTATGGCTCAGCAAAGTTCAAGAAGGTCTACAGATCCAAACAATTTGATGTATGTGGATCTGTAAAGAACTGATGTATAGAAAATTGATTTCTAGATTGTATACTGTGAATGGCAGTTTACATACAGTAGTTTGTATATAGCCCTGGGACCAAGAAATAGCCTGGAGCTTCCTGTCTGTTTCCTCCAGAAATGTATATCAGTTTTCAGAATTGTTCTGCTTTGTATTTACTGAGGTGTGGCAAGTCACATATTCTTTGCTTCCTAATTCGTCTAGGTTCAAATGGAAGGCAATGAATAGTGATGCAGTTTATACTAGCAAGCAGATACAACTTCACCAAAGTACACCTCAGCAAAGTTCAAGGAGAACAGCAAATGAAAACACTTCAGAGTGTGTGGATCTACAGAGAAATGATGTGCAGAAAGTTGATCTAGGGTGTACACTGTGAATGGCACTTTATATAATGGTATTTATATAATGGTACTTTGTATAATGGTATTTATATAGCCCAGTGGCCAAGAAATAGCCTGGAGCTTCATATACGTTTGGCCAAGAAGAACTCTTTGTAAGAAAGGTATGCTACATTTCAAAATGGTTCTGCTGTATTTACCTAAGTGTGGAAAGTCATATATTCTTTGCTTCCTAATGCCTGCATGGAACAAATTGAATACAATGTATAGCAAAGTGGTTTGTGGTAGCAAGCAAGTACAGCTTCACCGGCCCAGGAAAGTTCAAGGAGGTCTGCAAATCCAAACACTTTGGAGTATGTGGATATGTAAAGAACCAACATGCAGAAGATTAATTTACAGGTTGTAAACTATGAATGGCAGTTTGCATACAGTTGCATATATATATAACCTAAGGCCAAGAACTAGCCTGCAGATTCATGTGTGTTTTTCTGAGAATAATTCTTGTAAGAAACTTACACCACTCTTCAGGATGGTTCACATGTATTTGCTGAAGAGTGACAAGTAATAAATACTTTGCTCCCTAATGCCTACATGAAACAATTTGAAGACAGTGTATAATGAGGCAGTTTGTGCTGGCAAGCAAGTACAGCTTCATCAATGTACAGCTCAGCAAAGTTCAAAGAGGTTTGCAAATACACTTTTGAGTATGTGGATATATAAAGAATTGATGTGCAGAAAGCTAATTTCTAGGCTGTACATTGTGGATGGCAGTTTGCATACAGTGTCATGTAGATAGCCTTGGCACTAAGAAATAGTCTGTAACTTCATGTTAGTTTTACCCAGAAGAACTCCTTTTAAGAAATGTATACAGCTCTTGAGAATGGTTCTTCTGTGCTTACAGAAATGTGGCAAGTCCCATGTTCTTTGCTGCTTAATTCCCTTTAGTCCAAATGGAGGACAATTAATAATGATGAGGCAGGTATCAGTTCACCAATGTACAGCTCAGCAAACTTCAAGATCTGTGAATCCAAACACTTTGCAGTGTGTACCTCTGTAGACCTGATGTGCAGAAAGTTGATTTCTAGGCTGAAAGGGTAAATGGCAGTTTTCATACCATGGCATGTAGATAGCCCTTGAACCAATAAATAGCCTGCACATTCATGCGTGTTTAACCAAGAGGAGATCCTTGTAAAAAAAATATACCACTTTTCAGAATAGTTCTTCTGTACTTATGAAAACGTGGCAAGTTACATGTTCTTTGTTTCTTAATCGACACTGGTACAAATGGAAGACAATAAATAGTGCAGGTACTGCTTCACAAATGTACAGCTCAGCAAACTTCAAGAAATGTCCTGCAGAGTCAACCCAAATGACATAAGAAGACTATTTACAGAAGTAATAGCAGAAAATTTCCCAAGTATGGTAAAAGAATCTGCCATACAGGTAAGTGAGGCATATAGAACTCCAAGCCATAACCAAAATGAATCTACCCTAGACATATAATAATCAAGATCCCAGAAATCCAGCAGAAAGATAGAATATTAAAAACTGTTAGAGAAAAGAAACAGATCACCTATAAAGGAAAGCCTATCAGAATCACAGCAGATTTCTCAACACAAATCATCAAATCAAGAAGAGCCTGGAGTGCCAGGCATGGTGGTACATGCCTGTAATCCCAGCACTCGGGAGGCTGAGGCAGGAGGATCATCATCAGTTCGAGACCACCCTGGGCTAAAAAGTGATCTCAAGGCCAGCCTGAACTGCAAAGTGAGACCCTGTCTCAAAAAGACAAAAAAAAAAAAAAAAGAAGAGTTTTGAGTAAAGAATTCCAGGTCCTGAAACAAAACAACTTCTAACCCAGACTACTATATCCTGCAAAACTATCCTTCAAATTTAACAGGGAAATAAAATACTTCCATGACAAAGAAAAACTGAAGAACTTCATGGGCACCAAACCAACCCAACAAAGAGTACTAAAAGATAGCCTAGAAAGAGATAAAAATGACCACAATTTCAAGAATAACAATAGAAGGGGACCAGCTACCAGAGAAAGCAATTAAACAGAGATAAAAGCAACAGCAAGTCAATAACATGATAAAGACAAGCCAACAAATAAAAGTTATAACCATTAATGCAAATGGCGTCAATTCACCAATCAAAAGAAGCAGACTAGCAGAGTAGATTAAGAAACAAAATCCAACAATATGCTGTATACAAGAAACACACTTAACTCAAAAGGAAATCCACAGACTGAAAGTCAAAGGTGGGAAAACAATTCTCCATGCAGCAAAAACTCAAATAAAAGCAGGGGAAGCTATTCTGATTGCAGACAATGTGAACTTCAAACCAAGAACAATCAAAAAAGATAAAGAAAATCACTAGATACTGGTTGGGGGAAAACTTCATGAGGAAGGGATAACAATCATAAATATGTATGCACCCAACATGTGGGTACCCAAATATGTAAGACAAACCTTACCAGACATGAAAAACCAAATAACTAATAACACTATTGTAATGGGAGACGAAAACACCTCATTGACACAAAGAGCTAGGTCAACTGGACAAAAAATCAGCAAAGAAATAACAGAACTGAACAAAACTTATGAACAAATCGACTTAGTAGATGTTTACAGAGTGTTCCACCCTGCAACATCAGAATACACATTTTTCTCAGTTGCACATGGGACATTTTCTAAAATAGACCACATACTAGCCCATTAAAAGTACTTAATGCAATGCAAAGGAATTGAAATTATCCCATGCATACTATCTGACCACAGTGCAATGAAATCAGAAATTAATGACAAAAGGAAACACAAAAACTCCATAAATACACGGATATTAAATAACAGCCTCTTGAACAACCAATAGGCCACAAATGAAATTAAAGAAGAAATTAAACAGTATCTACAAACAAATGAAAATATAAATACAACTTACTGGAATCAGTGGGGTGCACTGAAAGCAGTCCTCAGAGGGAAGTTTATAGCAGTAAACTCACATATGAGGAAAATATAATGAGAACAAATAAATAGCCTAATGCTGCACCTCAAACTTTTAGAAAAAGAAGAACAAGTCAAGTCCAAAGCCTAAAGAGGGAGGGAATTATAAAGATGAGGGTGGAAATTAATGAAATTGAGACAAAGAAAACACTACAAAGAATTAATGAATCAAAGAGTTGGGTTTCTGAAAGAACAAATAAAACTGACAAACTCATAGCTAACCTTATCAAAAAAAGGAAAGAAAAAACTCAAATTCATGCAATATGAAATCAAAAGGGTGAAATCACAACAGATCCAATAGAAATTCAGAAGATCATCAATACCTACTTAGAAAATCTTTACTCCTATAGGATGGAAAATATGGAAGAAATGGTCAGATTCCTAAATAAGTATGAATTACCAAAGTTCAGTCCAGAAGAAATAAAAATCCTGAATAACCCAATGTCAATTATTGAAATTGAAAATGTGATTAAAAACTTGTCAACAAAAAGAGTGCCAAGGTTGAACGTGTTCATGCACTGCTAGTAAGAATGTGAGTAATTAAAAATAATAACTAATTGGGTAAAGCCAGGACTGCTGGATTCACTGTTGAATTCTAGAAGAAATTCACAGAAGATTTAATACTAATTCTTCTCAACCTCAATGAAATTGAAAAGGAAGCAATTCTTCCCCCAAAATTTCTGGAGGCAAGTATTATACTGATACCAAAATCAGAGAAAGACTCAACCAAGAAAGAGAACTATAGTACAATTTTGTTAATGAACATAGATGCAAAAATGCTCAATAAAATATTAGCAAACACAATACAGCTAATTATCAGGAAGATTATACACCATGACCAAGTGGGATTCATCCCAGGGATGCAGGGATGGTTCAATATACACAAATCAATAGAGCTAAACAGAAAAACCACATGATCATCTCAATAGATGTAGAAAAAGCTCTCAACAAAGTCCAGCACTCACTCATGATAAAAACCCTACAGAAAATATGGATAGATGGTCTTTACCTCAATCTGATCAAAGCCACCTATGGCAAACCAACAGCCAACATCATACTACATGGATATAAACCGAAAACCTTCACTTTAAAATCAGGAACAAGGCAAGAATGTCCACTGTCATCACTCCTATTCAACATGGTTCTGGAAATGTTAGTCAGAGCAATTAGACAAGAGAGAGAAATAAAAGGAATAAAGACAGGAAAGGAAGAAGTGAAATTATTATTATTCACAGATGACATGATCCTCTGTGTGGAAGACCCCAGAAACTCCACCAAAAGACTCCTATAATTAATCAACAAATTCAGTAGCATAGCTGGATACAAAGTCAATACTCAAAAATCAATAGCATTCCTATACACAAATAACAAACACATTGAGAGAGAAATTAAGGAAAGCATACCTTTCACAATAACAACCAAAAATTGAAATACTTATGAATCAATCTAACAAAAGAAGTGAAAGATCTTTACAGTGAAAACTACTGTACTCTGAAAAAGGAGATTGAAGAAGATTTCAGAAAATGGAAAGATATTCCTTGCTCATGGATTGGAAGAACCAACATTGTGAAAATGGCCATACTCCCAAAATTGTTGTACAAATTGAATGTTATCCCAATTAAAATACCCTTAGCATACCTCAAAAATCTACAGAAAACATTCCTAAAATTAATCTGGAACCAGGAGAGACCTAAAATAGCAAAGGCAATCTTGTGCAACAAAGGCAAGTCAGGTGGCATCACAATTCCTAACTTGAAATTATACTACAAGGCCACTGTGATAAAGTCAGCATGGTACTGGCAAAAAAAAAAAAGAAAAGAAAAAGAAACCAACCTGAGGATCAGTGGAACAGATTGGAAAGTACAGCTACATCCACAAACACTCAGCCACCTTATTTTTGACAAAGGGGCCAAACAAGTCACTGGAAGGAAGATAGTCTCTTTAATAAATGGTGCCGGAAAAACTGTCTCACCACATGTCAAAAAATGAATCTATACCCATGTCTTTCACCATGCGCCAAACTCAAATCAAAATGGATCAAAGATTTAAATATTAAAACAGAAACTAAGTCTACTGGAAGAGAAAGTAGATAAAAGTCTTCAAGACGTAGGGGTAAGCAAAGAGTCCGTGAACAAAAACCAAATTGCATGGGAAATACTTCAAAGAATTGACCGCTGGGATCTTACCTTATTAATAAGTTTTTACACATCTAGAAAGATAACCAATAGAGTAAAAAGAAAACCACAAATTGGGAGAAAATTTTAGCTGACAGTCCCTCAGAC
Source organism: Dinomys branickii (assembly GCA_004027595.1). NCBI lineage: Eukaryota > Metazoa > Chordata > Mammalia > Rodentia > Dinomyidae > Dinomys > Dinomys branickii. The sequence continues at coordinate 26,835 of PVLD010017189.1, forward strand.
AAAGGACGTCTATCTAGAACATGGAAAGAGCCCCTGCCAATTTAAAGACGCAATCCAAAAATGGGCATCTGAGATGAATACACACTTCTCAGATAAAGAAATACAAATGGCAAATAAATACATGAAAAAATGTTCAACATCATTAGTCATTCAAGAAATGAAAATTAAAATAACATTGAGATTTCATCTCACCCTGGAGAGAATGGCTACCACCAACAAATCAACCAGTAACAAATGCTGGTGAGGCTGTGGGGTAAAAAGAACACTTCTCCACTGTCGGTGGGAGTGTAGACTGGTGTAACCCCTGTGGAAATCAGTCTGGAGATTCCTCTGTAAACTAGGACTAAAGATCCCATTTAACCCAGCTATTTCCCTTTTGGACATTTTTCCAGAAGATCTACAAACATACCACAGCGATATATGTGCACTCATGTTTAGAGCTGCTCAATTTGTAACAGCTAAATCATGGAAGCAACACAAATGCCCATCCACTGAAGAGTGGATAAAAAAGATGTGGTATTTTTACATAATGGAATATTACTCAGCTATAAAAAAGATATACTTGAGGTTTTCATGGGTAAATGGATGCCACTAGAGTCCATACTGACAAGTGAAATAAATCAGACCCGCATGTGTAAATATTATATTGCCTCACTAGTGTAGAAACCTGAAAAAGTAAATAAAATCTGAAAGGTATACTAGATATTATGAAAGGGAAAGAAACTGTTCAAAGGGAGGGAACAACTGGGATGAGGGAAAAGAGAAAAAGAAAGAAGGAAAAAATGTATATATACACACACACAGGGTAACCGAGAGAGTTGTACTACTGACTTCTATTGTTTTATTGAAAGGAACAGTTAGTGTTTAATTGTTTGATCAAACTTAAATGCCTATATTTGTTTAACTGAGCAACCAATTCGAAGATAACAATATGTAATACTATATCTATTGTTACTTTTCTGTCACTTTGTCTGAAACTCTGTATTGCTTCTATTGTTTGGGTGTTGTTTTGTTTATGTCTGTTTGTTAATATGCTTTCATTCTTTATCTTTAAAAATAAAACAAGAAATGTCCTGCAAATTCATATGTGCTTTCCTAAGAACTACCTCTAAGAAGGGTACACCACTTTTCAGAATTATTCTGTTGTATTTATCTAAGTGTGGCAAGTCATATATCCTCTGCTTCCTAATGCCCGTAGGTTGGAATGGAAGGCAATGAATAGTGATGCGGTTCACATTAGCAAGCAGGTACAGCTTCACCACTGTACACTTCAGCAGTCATCAAGAACTGCAAATCCAAACACTTTGGAGTGTGTAGGTCTGTAGAGAACTGATGTGCATAAAGTTGTTTTCTAGCCTGTATATTGTTAATGCCAATTTGCCTACAATGGGATGTATATAACCCTGGGGGAAAGAAATGTGGGGAAAGGGAGTTCAACAAGAATGGCATTCACAAGAAGCTTGGACAGAAAGAACAAATAAAGCTTTATTGAGCCAGCTGATGGACAGTTTCTAACCAGGAGCCAGAGAAATTGTCCACCCCAATCTGCATCTCATCTTTGGTTCAATTACCTTTTAGGTTTCTATAGCAACCATTACCTCATTTTTGGGCGTCCTATAAGAACATCACACAATTATCACAAAGTTTGCATTTCCCCAAAGCTTTCAGACAGCCAGATTCCAGATGACCACTGCAGTTTAACTTAACCTACTTCCCAATTTGTCCTGTTTGTTCTGTTCCCATTGTGTGATTTTTCTCTCCTTTAAGTGGGTTGATAACTAGCCAAGAGGACTAGAGTGAAGATTGGGGTCAACTACAGTTTAAGTGAACTTCAGTGACTTTTCTTAAAATGGAGTTAAAAAATGGAGTCTCTCTTGCCCTATCATTCTCCCTTCAAGGACATATTTTCCTTTTTTCAGAACATATATAGTCCACACATTGAGGATCTGGTCTCTACCCTATAATTTGTACTCCCCTTACAAACATAATTTGTGCTTGGTTCATACTGCTTTGGATCCTATTTTAACCCAATTAATTATGCACAGCCCAAAAGCAAGGACCACCACAATAATCACCAGGGGCTCTGTGATCCCATCAATTAGGGAGGATAATACTGGGCCCCAGTTGAAGAATCCTTCATATCATCCTTGATAGCTATAATGTCTTTTTCCTCTCCTTTGCTTCTCTATCCAACTTGTCAATTATTTCTATGATGACCACAGAGTTGCTTACATAAAAACAGCATTCTTTCTTCAATGCAGTGCATAGCCCTCCCTATCTCATAAAGAATAAATTGAGTCATCTCCTGTTTTGTAACACTACTTCTGCTAGGGAATTTACTTGGTCATATAACTCTCTGACCACATTCTTAACTTTTGTATTTTCCTCCCATTATTTTTAAACACCTTTAGAGTCCCCTCTTTACCAAGTCTGTGTCATCGTTATCCTATCTAATTGCCTTTTTCTGAACCTCAAATACAGAGTAAAGGTGAGTCTCAGGATTGGCTTTGTCTCACCACTTGTGGGGGGTCTAAAACTTACATGTGGAGAGTATAAACATAACATCTTGCTTGTCATTTGGGAGATGCAATGAGGCCAGCTCAGCTTGCCAAAGGTGAATAGAGTCCACTTGGGGGTGCACAATGGTGTAATTACAAAGATGCTCCCCCAGTCTATCAAGGGTCCTTATCTCCTTTGCTCCTAAGATGGGCAAAAGCAGGGGAGTTCGCCCAAGCATGATCTCAAATGAAGTGAGCCCATCCTGGTATGGGGTGCATCATGACCTCATCAAAGCCACTGGAGGCATAGTCACCCAGTTTACCCCAGTCTTTTGGCACAGGTTGGCTAGGGTAGACTTCAAAATCCCATTCTGTCTCTCTACCTCCCCAGAACTCTGAAGTCAGTTGGCTGTGTGTAGCTTCCATTGACTTTGAAAAGGGTTTGAAACACTTGACCCATGAAAGCAGGCCCATTATCTGAACCACCATCATGGGGAGCCGATACAGGGAATAACTAACTCTGTCAGACCTTTGACCACCTCTTTAAATGTCTCAGTTCTTGTGGAGATGGCCTCCACCCCATCCAAAGAGGTGTAAATGAGGACCAACAAATACTTCTTGTTCCCAAGGGTGGGTTTGATTTCTGTGAAATCTATCTCAATGTCCTCAAAAGGCAGCGTTCCTTGTCTGTGGACTCTGGGCAGCTTCTGTGGCTGAGAAACTGGATTGTGAGCACAAGCTATGCATTTTTTTTTCTTTTACCATAGAAGCATATAAAGTCCAAAGTCTAGAGATATAGAAGTAACAGCCAAGCAGCCGTGCCATAGATGTCCTTTCCAAGTGAGTATGGCTATACAGTTCCTGGATCACAAAATGTCCTACAGCCTCAGGAAGGAGCACCTTTCTATGTAATAAAACTTGTCGTCCATTTTGTTCTGTTCCTCCCTCTTTTGTGGCCCACTTCAGTTCTGCTTCTATATACTTGCATGGTTTGAGGAGTGGAGCCACTAGAGCTTGGGCTATGGGGTGTGAGTCTCCAATAGCAGCTTTTTGGGCTGCTAGACCTGTTGCTCAGTTTCCTTGGGCTTCTGGAGAATTGTCTCTCTGATGGCCAAGACAATGGGTCATGGCTACCTTGGCTGGTAGCAAAATAGACTATAACAAGTTCAGTACCTCTTGAGAATTTTTAATGCCCTTTCCCTCCATAGTCAGGAGACTCCTTTCCCAGTAGATAGAACCATATACATGCAAAGTTGCAAAGGCACAGCAGGAGTTAGCATAAATATTCATTTTCTTTCCAAAGCCCAAGTAAGAGACATCAGTTGGACCTTTTGTGCTAACATTCCAGGAGGCAAAGCCTTGGAATGGACAATCTGTTCAAGGGTGACAACTGTTGCTCCTGCCCTCCAAACCCCCTTGATTACCATGCTACTGCCATCTAAGAACAGTGTTAAGTCAGGGTTCTGGAAGGGTGTGTCCTGTAGGTCTGGTCTGTCCAAGTAGATTACCTTGATTGTTTTCATATAGTTGTCCTCACGTGGCTCCAATGATGCCAGTAACAGGGAGGAAGTGTTGAGGACCATCAGGTCCCCTTAGTAAAGTACATTTTCATTCTACCCTCTTGATTCTGTCATTCAAAAGCAAACAACTGTGGGGATATAACAGACAAAGGAATACAGAAAAAAATCTTTTAAAGTTAACACAGTATACCAAGTCTGAGTAGGTAGGAGTTGACTAAGCAAGGTGTAGAAGTTGGGTACAGTAGAGTGAAGGGTTACAAACAGGGCATTTATTGCCTGCAAGTCCTGGATCGGGTGATGCCCATTTGTCCCAGGCTTGGGAACTGGCAAAAAAGAGTATTCCAAGGAGACTGATATTTTTTGCAGAGTTAGGGCCATATTGGTTATCCCTTTAGCTCATCTACGTTTTTAATTATTGATCTCCAAACTTCAGTTGCTGAACACCCAGAAGAGCCTTGAAATATAAAGTATAGCCAGAAAACTGTTACTTCTTACCAAGCATGAATACTTCTGTGGTGAATCCTTATAGAATGTTAACAGACAGTATTTATATAGTTTTATAGAGAACATTTAAACATAGTATCATAACATAACAGTTATGATGACATTTTTGTAACACATTTAAATCTCCATCTTAGAGTAGAATAGTCTTCTAGTCAATTATCCCTACCTAGTATATATGAAGCTTTTACCTAATTTGTTGTCCTTATGTCATTGAAGAAATTTGTAACATTGTCTGGGTAGTTATTAATTTTATCACTTTATATAACTGGTTTTTTCCTAGACACACTATGTTCTCCTTTTACATAAGAATGTTTCATAATTTTAAATTCCCAACAGAGTGTCTAATGACTCTTCTGTATATGTAAGTGCATGTGATCAGTTAAGTTCACAGAAAGAAAAGAAGTACCAGGAAGTACCTAGGAAGTACCCGGACAGGTCAGTTCATGCAATACATCATTTCTACAGATAAACATAAAAGACCCAGAGAAGGTAGGTAAAATTATTTGTGGATATCACAAAAATCTGGCACCAGTAACCCAAATATATGTCCATCTGCAACTTCTAAAGAAAAACATGAAGATGTTTGGTCAGTGGCTAACAAAGTAGACAAGTTAATTCTGATAATAAATGAAGTGACACAATGTCAATCTTCTATAATATCCATAGCCAAACAGGATGTATACAGCCTGAGTGCTTACAGAATTCTGCCATTGTAAGAAGTTTATCTAAATGGAGCAATACTCCTAATAAGCACTCCTTAAAGTAATATTATTTTACTATACTGAAACATAGGTCTTATCAAATTACAAAGGATAGTTTATTAGTCTTAAAATATATGTACATGAAACAAAAATAAAAGAAAATATTTAGGCATACTAACATGTAACATAAAAGCACTTCAAAATAAATAAAAAAGCAAGGTATTATGAAAACTAAACTTAACTATAGAATAATAAAGACATAAAGGAAAATTAAAGTTAGTAGTGAATTACCTCTGAAATTACTCATGAAAGAGAGCTTTGGCACTTTGAAGAGACCAAATGCCTATCTTTCTAGTTCCTTATGTTTCATCTTAAATTAATGGTAATAATAATTCAGATAGTTTTCATTATTATCACTTGCCTGATGACCTTGTGTTGACTTGATATGGACCTCTTATCACAAATATCTGAAGCACAACAGAAAGGCAGATGTCTGAACCTGAAAGAATATGTCTATCATTATAAACAATCCCAGTTTTACAGTTTAGAATAATGTACATTTGGAAGGCATGAATACATTTAATACACCATGAAATAAACAATAATGAATTGTCATTATTTTGTTTCTTAATTTAGTTTTAAGCAATAGCACCTCTTTTAAATTAAAAAAATCCTTATTGTTTTATTTTTGAACACTTAACCTTCCGACAATGACCAAAGTAAATATAATACAGTAATATATTTTGAATGATATTTATTGTAGTGTCTCCCATAAGACTATGAAGATTATTGGGGCTCCTTATTAATGAACAAAAACTGGTTAATGTTATTCCAAGCAGCTGCTTTTTATTCCTCAATAATCTCTCCCCACCTAAGAGATTTCTATTCACTTTAACAAATTTTTGATAATCTATGAAAACACGATCTCAATAATTAATACATTAAATTTGAACAATGACAGACTCTCAAATCATAATACATATCAATAAGTATTACATTTATAAACCTACTTTTAACATCATTTTAACCAGCTGGTAACTTTGGGTGGAAGCATATCTTTAATTTAGATGATGTTTATCTACAAGCCAAATTAAATTTTAGACAACAGTTTCAAAAAGAAGTAAACTTCATTGAGCTCAAATAAAACAGCTGTTTACAGTTTGGACAGAGAGGCAAACAAACAAAAAATACACAAGACAATTTGCTTATAAAATCAGAGTGCACTTAAATTTATTTTGGCCACATTGAATCATAATAATTTCATATGACCTAGTAGTGGGGCTAGTGGCTGAGTGCCTCCCACATGTACATGCCAATGTCTATTAAAGATCTAACAGGCTTTTCCCCTACACTGGTGGTTAGCATGGGTTCCCTGGGGTCGAGAGACAAAGATTCATGATTCCATCAGTCTGAAACTTTCTCTGATTCCATCACAAACATTTTTCTCTTTTCTCCTTTTCTAGCAGCTTTGGACAGTCTTGTTTGTCATATCCATTTTCCTTGTGACAGGCACACTGGTCCAGATCTAGGGGAGTGCACCACCCTCTTCCCTCTTTGTCTCTTTTCTTAGCTCTTGACTGAGCCTCTTTTTTGTAAGCTGCCAACATTATCTTTCTCTTTTGCTGCTTAAATCTCCACTCTCCATCCTCTCTGTTATGAAACAATCTTGGGGCAATCTCTACCAGCTGGGACAAGTTCATCCTTGCAATACTTTCCAGTGTCTACAGCTTGCAGTAAGTATCAAGAGCCAACACTTTTGCCACCAATGTACACCTAAGCATAGTTCAAGGAGAACTGAAAATCCAAGCACTTTGGTGTATGTGGATCTCTAGTGAGCTGATGGGTAGAAAGTTAATTTCTAGGCTCTATATTCTGAATTACAGTTTGTGTACAATGGGATGTATGCAACCCTGGGGCCAAGAAGTAACCTACAGCTCATGCATGTTTTCCCAGGAAAAACTCTTTATAAGAAATGTATAGTACTTTTCTCAGTGGCTTTGTATTTACCAAAATGTTGCAAGTCACATATTCTTTGCATCTTAATTCCCAAGGGTTCAAATGGAAAACAATGAATAGTGGTGCAATTTGTGCTAGTAAGCAGGTATACCTTCACCAATGTACAGCTTAGCAAACTTCAAGGAGATCTGTAAATCCAAACACTTTGGAATGTGCAGAAAGTTGACTTCTGGGCTGCACACTGTGAATGGTAGTGACCTGTATATAACCCTGGGGCTGAGAAACATCCTGGAGCTTCATGCATGTTTCCCCAAGTAGAAGTCCTTCTAAGAAGTGTATACCACTCTTTGAAATGGTTCTTCTGTATATACTCAAGTGTGTCAAGTCATATATTCTTTGCTTCCTAATGCCCATAGGTTGCCATGGAAGGTAATGAATAGTGATGCAGTTTGTGCTAGCAAACAGGTATAGATTCACCAATGTAAACCTCAGCAAAGTTCAAGGAGATCTGCAAGTCCAAGAACTTTGGAAATGTTCATGGACTTTCCAAATGTTCTAACTGTTGGTCTGAATTAGTTTCTCTAAGCTTCACTTGTAACACAGAAATAATACTACCTACTCCAGGGTTTATGTGATGAAAGAGTGAAAGTAGCCATCACAGTGTCCAACGCTGTAAAATGGAAATCACTATTATGATTATGGCACTAGATTAAATAAAATATTCATTCTTAGAATATATTTCAAGTTACTGTATTTGGCAAAAAGTTTTCTTTCTTTTTGCAAGTGAGACAGCACCTTTCTTCATTTTAGATTCTTAGAGAGATAAATTAATACACAGTAGGACTTCCTGACAAGTGTCCTTGTGTTATGGTTGATACCTTGTGTCAACTTGAGAAGTCTAGAGGCTTGACTAAGTGACTCAGCATTCTTCATCCTGAGGTGAAAAGGAGATGCCCTTGCCACTCTGGGATATTGTTCATTGTGTCAATTTGAGAAATTTAAAAGGTTAATTAAGTGACTGAGCAAGGAGACAGGGTCCTTACTTTGTATTCCTCATGAGCCTAGGTAAGAGGAGGGCATGGAGATTATGTGAGTGCTACACGCCACCTGGGTAGGGGTAACCTACTTACAATATAAGAGAGGAAAAGAGGCTTATTCCCCTCTTTTGCACTTGCTGCTTTTGCTGTCTTGTGCTGCCTTGAAGTATTGCCCCTGTGACCTGCCACCCTGCCTTGGAGCCAACTTACTATAGACTAAAGCCTCCACAAACTGTAAGCTAAATAAACTTTTCCTTCCTTAATTTTGGGCGTTGGGTATTTTGTCTCAGCAACAATAGAAAAGTAATCAAGACACCTTATATTCAGAATAGTCTTTGAAATGTCAAATGTTTTTCTACTCACATGTCTATGCAGCCCTCAGAACAGTCACAGGAATCAATAAACATGTTGGAAAAGTTGTTTAGATAATATGCTGGTGGCCACATAGTCTTTCTGTACTTAAACTGTGGAAGCTTTCTACTGTAAATTTCATTACAGAAAGAAACGGGTACTAACTCCATTCCATTGCTAATATCCACATCAGAAACAATTTCTTTCTTTTGGCAATTGCAAGTCAACTGCACAAAGATATCAAAAGAAAAGTTATCTGTAAATAAAAAGCTACACTCTGTCTCATACAGGTAATGAAAGACTTCCTCCATGTACCACAGATGTCTTCGACAAGGAGCTTTATAACTCACATGAAGTTCTGAAGACTGAGTGTTTGCCTTTGTATGTCATCTCTGGAAGTTACATGTGACTGGAAGTTCCAGAAGGTTTTCTGCCTTGATGGTTGATGGCATTTTCACCATACAGGCACCAGAGCAATCATGACTTTGGTAAGATAAATTCATCAGTGATTATTTTCTACAACTCTATTAGTCAGAGGGAGAATTTTATTATTTTCTATAGTTCTGTTAAAACAGATTATTTATTAGTATCTCATCTACCTAGTTCAATTCCATATTTTAAAAAACATTACACAGTAAGGTGATAAAATTAAATATTACTACTTTCATGGACAACAGTAAAATAAACCAGACTCTGAAGTAAACATTTTAATATGTTCTACCACCATTTAATGATTATATATAAATAATTTCAGAATACTCCAGGAAAGTATACTGATAGATCTTTCAGTGGGGTACTTGAGAGCACCTAAAATATTTAGCGTTTGCACTCAGTAAAGAGCTGAGGAAGATACTTTTCCAAGCATGCTTGGTTCAAGCTTTTTGCTTGCAAAAACCAGTAAAGATTTGCTGAAAAATTATTTTTATTATTAATTTAATTAAATTATTAATCATTTTACCTTGTTTGTGTCTACAATTGTACCAACTGATAGTTTTTCCATAATATGTAATTCACCTGGCAATCACATTAACATATCTGAAAATGATGGTAAAAATGGGATGTCTACTGATTCTAAGAAAAAAATAATTTGTGAAAAGAGTCTATCTTTGGAACTCAGCCTTTAAACTTCCAGAGAGAGCTTGAGTTTTCTTTCACTTTTTCTCTTTAAGTGCCCATTATATAATATATATATATTTTAACATTTAAAATATTATATTTATAAAGCAGTACTATCCAATAAACTGATGGCAAACTGATTTGAACTGATTTCCACTGATGGCCTGTACTATCCAATAGCCAAAAGTCACATGTAGCTACAAAACACTTTGAATGTGGCTAGTATGACTAAAGGATTGAACTTTAAATTTTAATTTGATTAGTTTAAATTTAAGTTACCATATGCAGCTAGCAGCTACTACATTGGATGTGCAGACATGGAACTTTTCATGCTTTTTTTCCCACCTGCACAGTAATCTTTTGAAGAATTTACAAAGTTTACTTAACTTACTATGTGACAAATAACTTTATATATAGCAACTTCATACATATAAACATATTTATACAAAATACATTCCAAAAGTGTGACCTGAGTAATGTTATTAATATTTTCAAACTATTCTCAATGAATCAATTCCTTCAGCAATATATGAGCTTCATCATATATTACTTTGAAAGAGCTTCACCTGTCAGGTAGGTCTTGATGCTTTTGGATTTCAGACAGTCTAATAGGTGAAAAGATGTATTATATTTATAAACTTCAATGTTGGAAATGTTTATTTCAGTTTATCTCTGTGTTACTATTTTGATAAACATATGTACCCATCCTTGACTAAATTCTTGATCTTCTATAGGACACCTTCCTTTAAGAGAAATTACTAGATCTTTAGGAATACATGTTTTTAAAAAAACCAACTTGTTATTAATAAAAGTTCCAGACATATACCAAGACTGAATTTTTCTCATAGATTACATCACACACCCACATAGCTATCAGAATGAAATAATACTGGCACATAATGGCTGCTAAGTCCTTTGCATTTAAAAGAGAACCAAACTCTAGTATGAGTTTTAGTAAGCGCAAGGTTCTGTCCCTCTTCCTTAAAATGCCTGCCCAAGAAAGCTCAAGCCAGTCTTGAGTTGTTCAAGCCAACACTGATAAGGGGCAGATACCTTGTTGACCCCCCTTCCCTTTCTAGAGCACTTATTAAAAAGGATGTACAATGGTGAGTATTTCTTCCCTCTCTCTCAGATTTCCATGTATTTCCTACAACTCACTGTGTCTTTCTCAAAGATGTGAAACTTAAGCCTTTGAAATGTAATTAACAGGAAGGAAAGGGTCTCTATCTCCCCATGTCTGTAGAAAAATGAAATTCTGACTTTTCTGATAATAATGTCAATAGCCAGCTGGTAGATATAGCTGGCCTAACGGGTTTGTACTTTGATTTTTTTACTTGGGCTCCACATTGCTCCCCCTGTCTACTCTCATAATTCCTTTAAAAAGTCCATTTATCTCTGCATAAATGAGATTGGAGCTTAGCTCTCCCTGACTGTCAGTAGTTCTTGAATAAAATCTTCATTCACTGCCTTACCTAAATGTGGCATTATTTGCTGATACTGTTAAATCACTATCTTTATTGACACTTGTTACCAAGTTTCAATAATTAGCAACATTTTACCTATTTTAGTCTATCTGTTCTCTCTCTTGCCCCACCCTAAAACACACACCCACTTTTAGGAGGGGGCAGTATTTTTACAGCAATGCTGCAACACTATATTGCACTTTATGAGTATTGCTCTTCTTTAAAATGTAAGTTTATAACAAAAGAAAACATCTGTCTTCATCACAGTTAGTTTGGTAGCATTGTCCTAAGGCTACTGTTGGAGGTGGGGGCATGGATGGAATATGGGGAGATGAGAGGTTTCAAACATAAAATCTTCTAACTCATTCATTTTCTTGTTGAATTCTCTAGCCTGCAATTCTTTTATAATAGAGTTTTTTCTTACTCAATTCTTAGAGAATCCTGACATACAATTAATATAAAAAGCATTACAAAAGCCTTAGATGTACTTTGTATGTCTTAGTAGTCATAATAATGTGTTACATGTGTGTGTTACTGAACCCAGAGAGCATTAAACTACTGTACATCCTAAACTTTTTTCTTTTTTGAGACAAGGTCTCCCTATGCTGTCCAAGCTGGGCTTGGACATGTGATCTTCCTGCCTCAGCCTGCAGAGTAGTTGGACTTTACAGCTGAATGCTACTTTTCACAGCTTCAAAGTGACTATTTTAAAAAAGTTGTTGTTACTATAAATGACTGAATTTTTCTATATTAAATGTTTAAATCACTATTCTTTTTGAAGTTTGAATTGTGCCAATTTTGGCCAGTGGGAGCTCTCTCAAATTTGTTCCTGTATCTTTCCTAACACCACTACTAGGCTTTCTTAGCTTTTGTTGTAACACATTTAGAATCAGACAAGCTCTAGGAGCCAAGGTTTCATTTAATAAGAAATAACAAGTAATGGGCATATTCATAGCGTTAGGAAGGACACATATTCCTTATTTTGTTGTGTGTTTTTTGAGACAGGATTTCACTTTTTAGTACAGCCTGGCCTTGACCTTATGATACTCTTACTGGGATCCTCCCTAGTGCTGGGATTATAGGTGTGTGCCACCACACCTATATAGTACACACATTATAATCAATATAATCATAAATGCTTTCTAAAAAGGTTGGACTAATTTAAACTTTTATGAGCATATTATTTTAAACCAATTTGATACATTAAAAGTAGTTTTATTTTAAAAATGTTTTTCTTGTAGTTCTCAGGGTTGAACCAGGTTTTCTGTTTGCTATCAGTGAGTTACATCTCTAGCCCATCAAAGAGTGGTGCTAGCATGGTAGGTACAGTGGAAGTGATAATGAAAGCCCCATTACCTCAAGAAGCTTATATTCTAGGTAGAGAGCTAATTATTTACAGTACAGCATAAATAATGTTATGAGTAAAACTGTGATATATGCTATGGAAACAAATGAAGACATGTAACCAATATTTTTTGGCTTTTTAGGGTTCTAATGATACAGTTTTTTTATGGTCTGGGGGTCCAATGTTATCCAGAATTTATTTGATGTGCCATGAATCTTTAACTTAAAACTTCTAGTTGAAACCCAATTGTTCAGATCATTTTTGTTTGTTGAGACAGGATCTTTCTATGTAGTTCAGGCTGACCTTGAATGTACTATGGAGTCCAGGCTGGCCTTAATCTCATGCCTGTCCTCTCTCGATTTCCCTAGTGCTGGGATTACAAGTTTGAGGCACTGAACCCTCCAGATCATTTATTTTTAATTTTAAAGAGAATTTAAAAATAACAAACAACAACACAGACAAAAACAAAACAACACAAAAACAATAAAAATGATACAGGATTTCAAAACGAAATGAGAGGAATTAACAGTGGTTGTTATATATTGTTATCTTCAATGAAGTTGCTCAGATTAACAGATGTAAGAATGCAAGATTGATCAAACCATTAAAGAGACTTAAAAATAATAAAAAGCATTAGAAATGACACAGAGCTTAACTAAACAAGATGGTAAGAATTCACCAATGGTTGTTATATTGCATATTGTTGTCTTCAAATTAGTTGTTCAGATTACCAGATACAAGGATGCAAAATTGGTCAAAAAAATTGAGCATTAACTATTACTTTCAATAAACCAATAGAAACCAGCAGTACAATTATCCCAGCTATCCTTGTATATACATGTATATTTTCTCCCTTCCTTCTTTCTTTTTCTCCTTTCTGTCATTCCAGTTGTTCTTACCCATTGAGCAATTTCTTTATCTTTCAAGATATCTATTACACCTTTTGAGTTTTACTTACTTTTTCAGGTTCTTACACAAGGGAGACAATATGATGTTTACACAAGTGGGTCTGATCTATATCACTTATGAGTATGGTCTCTAGTTGCATCCATTTACCTACAAAAGCCTCAAGTTTATCTTTGTCAGAGCTGAGTAATACTCCATTGTATCAAAATAACATATCTTTTTTTATCCATTCCTCAGTTGATGGTCATTTGGGTTGTTTCCAAGATTTAGGTATTACAAATTGTGCTGCTATAAACATGGGTGCACATATATTGCTATGGTATGATGTTTTTAATTCTTCTGGGAAAATACCTAGAAGGGGAATAGTTGGCTTAAGTGGGACCTCTAATCCTAGTTTTGTGAGGAATCTCCACACTGATTTTCATAGTGGTTTCACGAGTGTGCACTCCCACCAACAGGGGTGAAGGGTTCCTTCTTCCCCGCAGTCCTTCCAGCATTTGTTATTTGTTGATTTCTTGATGATAGCCATTCTTTCTGGGGTGAGATGGAAGCTCAGTGTTGTTTCAATTTGCATTTCTGGAATGACCAATAATGTTGAACCTTTTTTCATGTATTTATTTGCCATTTATATTTCTTCATCTGAGAAGTGTGTATTCATCTCAGATGCCCATTTTTGGATTGAATGTTTGAATTTTGGGGCCCTGACTTTCTTTTAATTCTTTATATATTCTAGATAAAAGTCCTTTGTCTGAGGGAGAGTTTGCTAAAATTTTTTCCCACTCCTGGGTTTTCTTTTTACTCTGCTAGTGATTTCTTTTGATGCGCAAAACCCTTTCAAAAAGATGAGATCTCAGTTATTGATTCTTTGAAGTATTTCCCATGCAGTTGGGTTTTTGTTCAGAAACTCTCTGTCTACCCCTATGTCTTGAAGATTTCTCTTCCAGGAGATTTAGTGTTTCTGTTTTAATATTTAGATCTTTGATCTATTTTGACTGGTTTAGTGCAGGGTGATAGACCTGGATCTAACTTTAGTCTTTGGTGTGTACAGAGCCAGTTTTTCCAGCACCATTTCCTAAAGAGGCTATTTTTCCTCCAGTGGACATGTTTAGCCCCTTTGTCAAAGATATGGTGGCTGAGTGTGTTTGTAGTTGTGTCTGTCCTTACTCATCTGTTCCATTGAAGCTCACGTCTATTTTTTGGCAGTATCATGCTGATTTTATCACAGTATCTATGTAGTATAATTTCATGTCAGGGATTGTGATGCCTCCTCCCTTGTCTTTGTTTCCCAGTATTGCTTTTGCTATTCTAGGTCTCTTCTGATTCCAGATGAATTTTAAGAACATTTTCTCTAAATCTGTGAGATATACTAGTGATATTTTAATTGGGATTGCATTGAATCTGTACAATTTTGGGAGTATGGCCATTTTCACAATGTTGATTATTCCTATCCATGAGCCAGGAATATCTTTCCATTTTCTGAAATTCTCTTTGATTTCTTTTTCAGGGTAATGCAATTTTCCCTGTATAGATCATTTACTTCCTTTGTTAGATGGATTCCTAACTATTTCAGTTTTTTATGTTATTGTGAAAGGTATAGTTTTCCTAATTTCTCTTTCAGTGTGTTTGTTGTTTTTGTGCTGGAATGCTATTAACTGTTGAGTGTTGACTTTGTATCCAGCTATGCTACTGAATTTGTTTACCAATTCTAGTAGTCTTTTAGTGAAGCTTTTGGGGGTCTTCCATGTAGAATATCATGTCATCTGTAATAATGATAGTTTTATTTCTCCCTTTCTTCTCTCTATTCCTTTTATTTCTTTCTGTTGTCTAATTGTTCTGGCTAATATTTCCAGAACTATATTGAATAGGAGTGGTGACAGTGGACATTCTTACCTCATTCCTGATTTTAAATTTTGAAGCTTTCAGTTTTTGTCCATTTAGTATGTTCTTGGCTGTTGATTTGTCATAGATGGCTTTAATCATATTGACATAAAGATCATTTCTTCCAATTTTCTGTAGGGATTTTATCCTGCATGAGTGCTGGACTTTGCCAAAAGCCTTTTCTGTATCTACTGAGTTGACCATGTGCATCTATTGAGTTGATCACCTATTGAGTTGATTTTTGTCTTTGGTTCTGTTGATATGGTGTATTACATTAATTGTTTTATGTATATTGAACCATCCCTGCATCCCTGAGATGAATCACACTTGGTCATGATGTATAATCTTCTTGATGATTTGCTGTATTCTGTTTCCTAGTATTTTATTGAGGATTTTTTGCGTTTATATTCATTAGGGAGATTGGCATGTAGTTCTGTTTTTTGATTATGTCTTTCTCTGGTTTTGGCATCAGGGTAATACTTGCTACCAGGAATGAGTTAAGGAGCACTCCTTCCCTTTCAATTTCTTTTTTTTTTCTTTTTTTATTTTACTTTATTTTTTTTATTTTAGTTAC
>PVLD010017190.1:0-42664 GCA_004027595.1 Dinomys branickii
TCTCCCTCTTTTCTTTGTCTTTCTTTTAGCTGTGGGGGGATGGGAATTGAAGCCAGGCCTTGTGTTTACTAATCTACTACTGAGCTATAGCCTCCAGCTTAAGTAATTTCTATAACTCTGCATCTCCGTTTGTTGTTTCTCTCCTGTCTCCTCCATTATGCTTTTAGAATCACGCACAACACTTTCTACTGAAGTTGCTATGGTTTTTTTCTGATCTAAAAGTCCACTTAGTACTTTACATCATCCATTTCTTTGTTGAAGTTTTCTACTCACGTGTTTTGCTTCAGGCATGCTCATAATTGTTCACTCATTTTTCTCAGGGTTCCTTTACAGTCTTTGGCAGATAATGCTAACTCCTCTATCACCTCCCTGTTCGCTGGGATTTACGTAATTTGAAACCTTGCTGGTTGCTGGCACCATGAGTGATCTCAACTGCAGTGGGGACAGTGTTTTGGGGTTGCTCGCTTCTTTTGCTCCAAGTCAGATATAAGGAAGCAAAAAGAAAGCCCAAGAAATTTGCCACCTTGTTATTTTTAGGGTGCTGAGGTCTTTAGAATCCTTGCTTTCTTCTCTACAATCTTAGAATTTTCTAGCGAATTATTTTCTATATTATTTCCAGGGCCTCTTAAAATTTAGTGGAAAAATTCCATTTCTTCTTATCTTGCTGAAATAGAAACCTATGTGTTCTTTTTTAAAAAATAGAACTTAAAATTATATAATTAGATTCACAAGTAACGAAAGTACAGTATCCCCAAAGTCCACTATATGAAGTCAATATATTATCTCACTATAGTTTGAAACCTGGCCTCTCCCCTGGTGCACGGTTCATTCCAGGTCACAAAACTTTGTATTTTAATGGTCTATGCCATACTCAGAGATCTTTAATTGTAATTATCAGAAGCAGAAGGAAGACTTCTTTGACAGAAAATAAAAGTGTTACTACAATAACTACCATTAAAGCATCTCCAAAGGACTTATTTCTCATAAAAATGAAAGTGAATACAGAAGCAGGATCTAAGACTCCAAATGAGCTGGTGGTGAGAGACATGAGACAAAGCAGACACTCGGTAGCAAGGTAGCTGGAGTAATTTCGCCCTACAGACTCTATTTCTTAATCCCTAGGACCAGAGAATACGTTACGTCTCTTGTAAAAAGGACTTTGCAGATACAATTAATGGTATAAGCCTGTAGATAGGGATTAGAGCCTGCATTATCCAGTGGGACCAATTTAATTGTCTCAGTCCTTAAAACACAGAACCTTCCCACTGGGGAAAGATGAGCCAGAAAAAGAAGACACGAATCTGAGCATGGAAGATCTTTGATTTCCCATTTCTAGCTTTAGAAAAAGGGACCAGGACCCAAGGAATGTGGGTGACCTCTGGAAGCTACAAACAGCACTCAGCTGACAGTGAATAGGGAAATGGAAATCTCGGTCCTGCTACTGGAAGAAAGTGAATTCTTCCAACACCCCAAATGAAAGAAACAGATGCATCCTACAGCCTCTAGAAAGGAACACAGCCCTGAACAACGTTGGCCTTTGTTTCAGCCTGGGGAGGCGCAGTCACACTTCTGACTTTCACTACTGTCAGATAAGGTGAGAAGTTTATGGTAGTGTATTACAGCTGCAGTGGAATAGTATGGGGAAAGATATAAATCAGGAGGACAAAAATACGAGGCCAAATAAGTAGGTTGTTGAAAAGTGATTAGAGTGAACTACTGTAAAATTTTTAGGAAGATAAATACATTGCTAAAGTGTGCTCATTTGTGCCCGCACCTTAAAATTGTAAGGTGATCTCTTTACATACGTAGGTTAAGATATATAGCCTCTGAGCCAACAGAAACAATGTGATAATAACAAAACCAGTGCAACGAATTCAAAGCAGGGAAAGAAAGGAGGAAGAAAGATACAAGAGTGGCAGAAGCAGAATAAAATAGGACAGAAGAAATGAACACAAATTGCAAGTGCTAAAGAAGGTGCAAAGAAACCAGGACACTTAAAAGTGTTGTAGAAAATTATTTGGAAAGTTCTATCAAAGTGGGAAGGATATATAAAAAATGTGAAAATCAAGGAATACTAAAAACAACACTTGGAGGCAGGGTTCCACTTGGACATGGAGTGAGATGGGATTTACTTAGCAGTATATGCTCCTCAGTATTTGCTCCGTGCTCAGCAATGCCACAGGGCTCCAATCCCTAAACATTTTAATTTACTGATTCTTAAAAAGCCCATGAAAAATTTTCATCATCTGTTTTGTAGATGGGAGGATACCCACCCTTCTTTAGAGCAAGCAATTATGGAGGGAGAGGTTAAGTACCTTGACCCAAGTCCCATCACTGGGGAAGGGTAAACTTTGTGTACACAGCAGGTAGGTGGTCTTTCCAATCTTCACTGTGTACTTCCAACTGTAGCAAAGGATTTCCCCCCACCCACTAGTATACTTCAGTTTGTAGTTGCCTAGGTAATAGTTCCTTTTCCAGTTCCGGTTGCTTCTACCTCTTAGAAACTGCTGGGAACTGCGATGCATAGCTGGTCACTACGTTGTACATGGTATAAACCAATCCCCAGCTGACAAGCCATTCTGCCTCTCTACTTGCTGCCTGCTTATGCTAAGAAGCCCAAGGCCACCAGAGATCAGGGCCTGGTATTCTGGGAATGATCCCGATCAGTGCCCATTGATGTAAATAAATCTGCCTCCAAATCCTGGGTGTCGCTTTTGGTGTTTCTGTTTGCTGTTGCACCACTGGCTCCATGTGACTTTGGAAGGATTCATAAGGAGGCCTGAATTACATGTAATGTCTATATAGATACACACGTCATAAGAAATTACAGACATGATTATAATAAATTAAAAATAAAAACTACTGGGGTTATTAATATAATGCGTGTCACATTATATTATTATAATGCTATAATTATATTCTAGTGCTATGATGAAACTATCAAGATAATCATATCAACTCTGATCATCTGTCAATGAAAATTACTATGGTTTTTGTGCTGGAGTTATGCACAGCAGTTGAATTTTTCTTCTAATACCTAACAAAAATTGCCTACCAAAATCTGGGGGGACAGCTCAGTGGTAGAGTGCTGGCCTAGCATGCGCAAGGTCCTGAGTGCAGTCCTCAGCACCAGGGGAGGAATGGGCTGTCCACCTAAGTCACTGGTAAAATGGAAATATTCTTCACTTATACTGATAATAAGTAAGTATGTTGTGAGCTTGTTTGGAGGGTGAAGCAGGAGAATGCAGCTACCCGTATACCCTTGATCAGACCAGGAAATGGTCCTCCTCTGTGATGGGTGGTCACCCTCTTCCACTGAGTGTGACAGGAGGGACGTACATGGAGTGTTGAGAGAGGAAGGGCCCAGCCAGCCAGATCAGCCGAATCAACCCTGGCGATCAATAGGGAGACAGATATCACATCCAGATCGCCCTCACATCCATAATAAACACTTCTATTGCATTTACTGAATCAATTATGTTAATCCACAAGCGGCACACAGAGGAAGCTCGGCGAGCCATCAGGTAACACAGGTGTTCTGAAGCAGAAGAGCAGAATCCCGAAGGTAAACCTGAGAAACTGAGGCACAGAGGAAGTAACTTGCCCAGGGTTGAACAGCTAATTAGTGAAAGGGGATTTTTACTTTTCCACCCTGCTCTAGCATCCTGCAACAATTAGTAGAAGCCACGTCTCCTGGTTATGAAATAACCTCCTTCCAGTCTGTAATGTAATGGATGGTTTGAGTAGAGCAATATAATATTTTTGCAAACCTACTTATTATTGTTGTGGCAGAGTAAGAGCAGGAACTGTGCGTGATGTGTGCCTGGAAAATGAATGTAATATTTTAATTAAAAAGTTTAGAATCTTAACCATGTTAATAACTCACTTTTTAAACCAAACAATTTGTACTTGGAGGTCTCCCAAATTAAAGTCTATCTATATTTTAAACTTTTTTACAATGAATATATGTCTTTGGATTTTCAAAATATTTTGAGTTAAAGAGCTCATATTTGGTCTGCCTCAGATTTATTTGTATAATGACATGCTTTTTCTGTACTCATTCGAAAGATATATTAGGGTTCAAGGATGAGAAAAATGTAATAAAATTAATAATTCATTTACCCATTTAACAAAGCAGCTGAGCATTTTAAGAATTCAAGATCACCTGATATATTTATCATTCATTGTCTTTAAAAATCTGCTTTTTTATGAGTTAGCCTTTTTTTCCTCTAAAAAGTTTATTTGATTGTTAACTCACAACAATAAGGAAGTTGTCTGGGATTTAAATCTTAATTTCTATGCAGGAATTGGCCATGCATTGTTATTAAGTAGAAGGGAGCATGATAACTGAAGAGAGTCCAATGACATAAAGATAAAACCATTTACAAATGGCTCTCATTTCTCTTCCTATTCTGGCTATTTTTCCAGTTGGTAAAATAAACATTACATGCTTAGTTTTTGCAAAACCTGTCCTTGTATTACACCCTATATGTGAAAGGGTGTTGTAAGCACAAGAGTAGGAATGGTCAGGTTTGTTTGCTTCTCTTAATTATTACAAGTTCATAGTGGTGATTTAGGGATATTTAAGCAAAGTAGTTTTAATTTCAAGAAGGTTCTACTGATGGTTCACTCAATAGTCACTTGCTTATACAATCGTATAAGCAAGAGATATTAAAAATTCACTCATAAGAGTTGATGTCAAACAAAGCAAATCTTGGTCCTAAAAATAAATCAAATTCTGTGTGTATTAATGGTTGCACGAAGCATTTTGACGTTCCTGTGCAAAATTTTATTCATAGACTTTTTTCTTATCCTAATTAATTTAACGGAAGCATAAAATCTACCATATATTTTATAAGAATATAGCACATTATTTTCAATGGTCATACACTTCTTAGTCAATTTTGAAGCCATATTTAATTTTTAAGTTTTAATTTTGAAGCAGGGTCTTGCTATGTATTCTAGGCTGGCCTTGAGCTCCCTATGTAGCCTAGGCTATGCTTGAACTTTTAAATCTCCTGCCTTAACCTCCTGAGTGCTGCATTTATAGGCACATGTCACCACACCTGGTTCTCAAAACCCTATTAAAACAAGAGTGGAAATTATCTGTTGGTGATTAATGTGCTATAACCTTCACTGCCAGCCCTTTCTGGCTATGACAATTCATTACTGAGTTATTATTCTTATCTTTCTTGTTTTGACCCAAGATATTATATGATTTATTTTCCTATATCACAATTAATAATTAATGTCTTTAGCATTCAATTGTCTGATCACTGCATGGTCTTGATTTTCATCCTATACATCCTGTTTGATCATAGATTATTTCCTCCTGGAGCATGCTTGTGCTTGCTGCTTGAACAGCTTTTAAATTATTTTCAGGTAAAAAATCAGATATTTATAAATTTTTTTGTTACATACATTAGACTATTTTAGAGCTGAGCCATTTCTCTTAGTGATTACCATTTTAGGAATAGAAGGTATTTTTATGTAGGCCTCTTGATCTCTCTATTTGATTGTCATGTTAAGCTTATAAGATGCCTAGGCTTGCTCTATTTTTGGTTTAACATCAAGTGAAAGCTATGCTGAATATGTTTCATAAATTTAGACAGGGTTCTTAGAAAATATCCCAATGAAGGATTTTTATGCCCTGATTAAAATCAGAAGAGCATTATTTTTTCTTTGCTCCTCAGCTGTGACCCTAGTTTTAACTCATCAATTACGGATATTTAGGAGACAGATGGTGAGGAAGGCACTAGCACAAGGACACTAATAGCAACAGGAGATACATGATCAGACTTCCAAGAAAGCCATTCCCTACGTGAAACACTAACACTCTCCTGTAACTGACCTGTTCTCAGAACACTGCCTGTCAGTAGAGTTTGGTGGGTAATTTGGGTGCTGGCCTGATACTGCACTTGTATTCAGCTTTTATTGCACGGAGTGTCAGGATTCTACCAAAGTGTATTAGTCACCTTGTCATTGATGGGACAAAATACCTAACACGAACAACTTACAGGAGAAAAGGCTTATTCTCGCTCACAGAGTCAGAGTGTTCAGTCCATAATACACAGTTATTTTTGAGTTGAATGCCATCCTGGACTGCATAGTGAGACCCAGTCTCAAAAAGACCAAAAAAAAAAAAAAAGGAAGTGAGCTGCAATGGAAGGAAAGGAAGGAACTAAAGGTGAGTTGCTTGGACCAAAGTCCTTGGAGCGATTGTTAGTTCTTCTTTATGCCCTTAATAATGCCTCAGACATTCTCCTGGCAGCACCTTCAATCCTTATCCAGCCACCTTACCATCGCCATTATCCTCAGGCCTGAGCCACTGTCCATTGTCCTGATCGTGGGAAAAGCCTCCCAGTAGGTGCCTCTGTGTTGAAACTCCAGTATGTGGCAGGAGAATACCATTGTAAATTTGAAGTCAGGCTGTTACTTTCTCTGTTTAACCCCTCTCATTTGTGGAAAAGTTAGCCATTGCAGCCCTAGCAGAGTTATATACGTAATCATCTGAACAGCTGCCTTTAGAATAAGTGGCTCAAGAAGCATGTGGAGCTGCCTACAGATCTTATTTGATTCTCTTGTAGTATTCACTTTAAAATAAATTTGCAATTCTAAATTCCACCCGCTACCTTTCTCTGTCGTTGTGTTGTAGATGAAACTTGGGTTCCAAATCGCTTATTTTAATTTACAGTATCTATGAACACTTTCCTAGTTATGGACATTGTAAGTGGGAATTTGAATCAGTAAGAGTGAACTAGAAGGTTTTGGTGTGTGTTTTATGTCCACTATTCTACATGTCCTGTTTTGAAACAAAATTCATAAAAATCTATTTGCCGTGGTGCAACAGATGGTGCATTTCTGTGGTAGGAGTGGGTCCTCATCAAGCTGACAGGACCTGATTTGGGACAGTTAAATCCTAACAATGATACTGTGATTACTATGATGATGTATACCTTGACATACCACATTATTAAATGTTCATGTCTCATATGAAACACAGGCTGCAAAAGAACATGTGTGTTTTTTCTATAAATACTTAAAATAATACAATTGTTGTTTTACTTGAGGCAATACATGAAAATAGTTATTTTTGAAGCAGTGTAGCTTTCCTTCTGAAGTTCCATCTAGACTCCCTAAAATGACCAGTGGAATATACAACTAGGGAAAACACTGCAAAACAACTAAAGAAACGTTCCTTGAAATATAGGGAGAATCCACTCAGGGGCTCAACCCTTAGAAGAGTTATTATTTCCTACAATGACACTGATACAAGTTGGAGAGAACTAAAGGCATCAACAAAAGAGCGACCCATGGAAGATTGCACAGAGTTTGCGAAAGAAGCAGTGCTACCATTGAAGTACAGTGTTCTCCAGAGATTCCTGTACTGAGGACTTGATCCCTAATATTGCAGTGCTCAGAGGTGGGGCCAGGAGAGGTCACTGGTTCATGATGTCAAACTGACCTCATCGATGGACTGATTGATGGATGAACTCATAGTTGATCAGGCTTATTAAGTGATGGAACCTACCTGGAAAAAGAGGTCACTGGGAATGAGCCTTTGGAGGCCGTGTCCTGCTACCGGCCCATTCCTCCCTCTCTGTCTCCTTTTGCTTGTTTTGCTGCCTGGCTGGAATGAGATGAAAAGGTTTTCTCCATCATCCCCTTCCAGCATGATGTTTCTGTCTTGGAGCCACCTGACCATGGACTGAACTCTCTGGAACTGTGAGCGAGAATAAGCCTTTCCTCCTTTAAGTTATTATGTTAGGTATTTTGTCCCATCAATGACAAGGTGACTAATACACTTTGGTAGAATCCTGACACTTGGTGCAATAAAAGCTGAATACAAGTGCAGTATCAGCACTACCCAAATTACCCACCAAACTCTACTGACAGGCAGTGTTCTGAGAATAGGTCAGTTACAGGAGAGTGTTAGTGTTTCACGTAGGGAATGGCTTTCTTGGAAGTCTGATCATGTATCTCCTGTTGCTATTAGTGTCCTTGTGCTAGTGCCTTCCTCACCATCTGTCTCCTAAATATCCGTAATTGATGAGTTAAAACTAGGGTCACAGCTGAGGAGCAAAGAGAAAAGAATGCTCTTCTGATTTTAATCAAGCCATAAATACATATGTTTTTTCTATAACTACTTACAATAATAGAATTGTTGTTTTACTTGAGTCAGTATATGAAAATAGTTATTTTTGAAGTTGATGCGTAGGTCGGCTGGCCTCGAACTTACAGTAATCCTCCTGCCTTCTCGTGGCTCCCTGGACCATAATGAATCTGTTTTCTTATGCCTTCTTTCATGACATCAGTGGCTTATGGTCAATATAACATTTCTGTAGACAGCAGCAAACCTGCCCCCACTCCTCCTCCTCATGCCTTGACTCCTGCCTTACTCTGTTCCACCCACAATCAACCCACCACTGGCAGCTGCCTGCTGCACTGCCAGGTCTAGGTTAACATGCTGGGTCTGACATTTAAACAAAAGTCATTTTAATTTTTCTAGGTTCCTTCTTTCCCTCCACTCATGGTTAAAATTCAATCAAATTCATGTTAAGACTTGTTAAAAAACACCAGTAAAAATCTTGGACTATTTAAATTCTAGCATGTGTTTCCTAAAAGCCAACACTGGAAGTAAAGTTCTGGTGGTGTTGAGACTGTATCACTGGAAAATGTCATTGTGTAGAATTGTGTAGAAGATTTGGGGGATGGGACAAAATTACTGTGTTCTGTGTGCGTGTGGAACATGGCCATGACTTTCAGGATCTACGCTTAACTTTGTTACAACAATGACTTTTCAATTTTTCAGTATATGCAGCAATTACTGGAAGCAGGAGTGAGGTAAGAGGTTGTTTCAGGGAAGCAGACTCCTGAATACATGCTCCCAAATTCTGATTCACTATATCTGGACTGAAACCCTGCAGTAATCTAGGAATATTGACTTTTAACGTGCACTTCGGATGATCCAGATGCAGTAATGTTTGGACTATGCTTTGAGAAACATAATTTTGAGAACTGAAACACAATGCCACCAAGCACTATGACATTAAGTGTTTCCTTAGTAGAAAGTGCCGTGCACGTGCTAGATTAGAGAGGAATGCCCTGCAGTAAAGATTTGCTTGGTATTGTCTTTGGCCATAGGAATATGAAGAATGATTTCTTCACAAGCATTTTATGGTTTTTTGACAGGTAATTGTTGTGGCAAAAATCAGAAATCGGGTCAAACTCCGCAGGGGATCCAAAAACTCATTCAGAACAAATGAAGTTTTAATTAATTTTAACTTAGGATCAATTTGGACCAGTCATTGCCCCCCATTCCCGACCAGAGAATGTGGCACTTAACTGCCTTTGTTCTCACCTTACATACATTTTTGGTTTCCATGGTAATAAATTGGAATGTCTAGGCCTGGTCATAGTTGTTTACCTTGTACCATGTGACCAGGTCAGGCTCTGGCCATAATGATATACATACTTTAACAATTCAGGCCAGGAGAAGAATTCCAGGACAAAGTCAGAACTGCAAAGTTAACCTTTTACAACTCCTCCAGGATGTTTCTCAAGACACATTTTGAGGCTTGTCTATCTTAAAATGTTGTGCTAAAAGTTACCGCCCATTACATAATGTACTCCCAGATATTTCTGATGATGTTTTAGAGTAGATCCTGAGTTTCAGAAGTTTTAAGAGCTCCTCAAGTGACTCAAAAGAACAAAAGAAACTGCCAATCACAATTCCATGTGGACTCTTTTATATCTGAACTTCACCACTGTATGTGAAATGGTGCCATAGAAATTGAACCAGTTCATAGCAAGTTTTTTGGTTTCTGAATTCTTTTCCTTTTTTCTTTCTCAAATCTTCTAGATTTCCTTTTCTCAAAAAATTTTACCATATAGATTATTTAATACATTTATGGAGTTGTTTTGATTGGCAATTTTTATTATTAAAAATGCCTGTCATATTTTATTCCAGATTTCACCTTTTTGATGTCAGCTCCTCTCTTTTACACTTGTGTGTTTGTTGATTTCTAGTCTCTGTGATCATTCAAACCCCTGCCTGCTATTTTACCATCTTTTGCATTTAATTTTCTTTTTATTTTAATGGCAATTTTATTATGCTTATTACATTACTTTTTCTCTAAAAGTTTATTTGCAATTTAATAACTTCCCTCTTAATCTCTCCTCTGGCTCCTATATTGGAATTTGCCATCCTCATATACTTTAGTTGTGTCACCTTGACACAAAAAATCAAGACACCTAAATTAATATTTGTGGAGGGGAGTGTTCTCCCTTAGTCTGCAGACCCTGTTCATCTCCAAAGCATCTTTGAGTCATTCAGGTGTCATTTAAAAACAGGAATGGCTGTGCTTTTCATATTTCATGTCGTTACAGCTTACAGGAAGAGCTACACATTTGAAAACCCATTAAATCCAACACACACACAAGCAGGTTGTGGAGAAAGGAATGCTGGCGTTGTACCTCCCCAGGGGCCGTGAGAAGTGGAACAGGGTGGATGTGATTTAAACCTCTCATTTAACGTGGAGGTAGATCCCAAACCAGTAATAATGCGGAGGACGATCTCACACTAGGCCTAGTATCAGTGTGTGTAGCTCTGTTCTTTTTTTTTCTTTTTTTTTTTTGGCGGTACTGTGGATTGAACTCAGGACCCTGCACTTGCTAGACAGGTGCTTATTCCACTGAACTATATCCCCAGCCCTGTAGCTCTGTTCTTATGTTGTTCTTTTGAGACTGTTTCTGTGTGCATTCACGACGGCAGCCTCTGAGGACCCTGCGGCAGTGGCTTTGCTCAGCATCTTTGTCTGCTCAGTGCGATGGCCTCCAACAGTCTCAGCTGCAGGGCCTCTGGGGGGCTGTGCTCATCTGTGGGGACTGAGGTTTGACCAGCTGACACCAAACTGATTTGAGAAGTGACAGATACAAGAAAGGAAGTCGGTCCTTCCTCTTGACTGTGGGTTTTGGCTTCATTGGATATAGTTCTCTGGAAGCGAAGAGATGGCAGTGGTTCTCTAGATCCTTGATCTCTCACCAAAAAGGAAATTAGTGGTGTTATTACAGAGAATATAAGCCTGCCATTTTTCACTTATTCAGTGCCAAGCTCTAACCTGAAATTGAGGGAATGTTTATTTCCCCTGCAGAGCTATGGCTGAATTACATCTCCCATTTCTTGCTGAAAAACGATGTGTTCTAACTCACTGGCCTCCATGTAGCCATGCATGTGTTTCTAGCATGTGCGTGATGACTGCATCAGTCATATCCCCTCCTTTCTTACCTCATACTTAAGGAAAACTCAGTATACACCTGCCATGGCTTTGTCTGTGCTACATGGATTCTCTTACTGAAACTCTCACAAGGCTTGCTCCATTTTCCAGAGAAGAAAACACATTTACGGAGTGCAACAATCTAAGATTGTACAATTCAGGCATTGTATTTTCACAGTTTATGCTTTTAACTTCTTAGGACCACATTCAGTTGACTTTCATTTCTTAAAAATGTCACCCTGCCCCATTCCAGGATGAGGAATATTCTCTCAGGATGCAGAGTGGGGACAAGCACTTTAGACAGGCTTGTTTCATTGTCTCATAGTTTCCATTGTTGCTGGTAAAATCTCAGCCTTCATTTGTTGTATTGATTCATTGGTCTGATCTATACTTAGCAAACTATATTTATTCATATGCCTCTTTATCTTTAAAATGTTCCTGCAATTGGTGTGCAATGCACCTTTTCTGTTGTTCTACCTGTGTTTATCTTGCTTGGGGCTTGGTGAGCTTCATTGATCTGTACATTGATTTTTTTCGACAAATTTCAGGAAACTTTGACCATTACTTCTTCAAATATGTTTTTGGTCAGATCATGCTCTCTCTGGAATATCCATAGCACATAGATTGGATATCATATTTCACCTGTCACTGAAGCACAGTCTACTTTCCCCCTCAATCTTGTTTTCCCGTTTTAATCTGATCATTCTATTGATCTGTTTTCAAAAGCAATACCCCTTCTTCTACTCAGATATGGTAATTTCTATTGATTTGTCCTCAGAATCACAACCTTTCTTTTATGACTGCCAATGCTAAAGTTTGCACAGTGAATATTTTATTGTAGGATTTGTAAATTCTTTGATGGGTGCCTTCTGTTTTTCTTCTAGCTTTTTTTACTTTACAAGATAATTTTTTTCCTTTAAATCCTTATATGTGTGGTTAAGAGTTTCTTAAAGTCTTTGCTAATTCTAATAACTAGGTATTTTCAGGGAATGCTTTTACTATTTTTTTCTTGTTAATGTTGTATCTTTTATTCTCCTTTGTATGGGTGGTAATATTTTAATACATCCGTGAAGAGTATACTTTATAGAGAGTCAGGATTACGCTGTTGTGCTTTAATAGTGTATTAATCTGTGTTCAGATAAATAGCTAAGTTACTGAAAAATCCTCCTGATTCAGATTTGGAACCACTTCCATTAGTCTCTTATGCTGGTCTCTTTCTGGTTTGCACTTGGTTGTGACAGTGAAGTCCTTACTTCCAATCCACATCTTTTTTGGAGCCTAACATGCAAATCAGATACTCTTCATACCTCGATGGGCTGGGACTCTGACATCTCCCAGTGCCACACCAGTTGTGTGCACTACTGCCTTTCAGGTCTCTGCCCCGGGGCCAGGATCCTACCAGACTTCAGCAAGACCATGCCCAGACATGTGCAGCACAGCTTTGGCCGAGGACCCATGTCACACCCACACAGACTCTTAGATTCTACCCTTCTCCTCTCAGTGCAGAGCCCCTTTTCTGTGCTGAAATTTCCAGCCACTGATGCTGCAGAGACCTTAGATTTCTAACTGCTTTAAACTCAGTAAGACCTCACACTATGCTTAGCTTCTCTTCTTTGCAGGAGGGGAATAAAAGGTTCAGCTCACAACTCTGATCTGAATTTCTTCTGCTTATTTTTTTAATGCTTAAAAGCAGCTACTTTATGCACTTCAACCAATTTTAGAGTTGTTCCTAATGGAATGTTTCCAATTAGATTGTTCTGGCTAGAAGCAGAAGTCAAATGATACGTTTGCTTTTCTGATGACCTGATGACTTGAAATACTTACTAGCCAGTTTTTGTGATCTATGTGATGTGTGTGTGTGTGTGTGTGTGTGTGTGTGTGTGTGTGTTTATATCTGTCATCTCTCTGGTTGTCAGAGACACTCTGGAGAGTCAAGATTATTTGCTGGTTATATTCTTTGATAACTGATGTTTACTAATGAATCATTTATTCAATTTTTCAATAAATATGTACCGAGTGCTAGCTAAGTATTACTTACTTTGCTAATGATGTTTTCCTCTAAGTTAATACAGTTGTAACACATCTATTTCACAGAACATGGGGTTTGTGCTACACAGACAGACACACTCTATGTTTCAAAACTTACTTGTTCTGCTACTGCCAGATTGTGCGAAAGGGAGAAGTGTACTTAAGTGTTGTGATTCGAGATAGCAAACAGAAAGATCTGTATGTGCTTGTTTCTCAGCAGAGAATTCTGAGACAGAGATATAAATGTGGGAATCCCAACAAAACCTAGCAATACAAGTAACATCATTACTCACTTGTTCCTCCTTACCTCATCTGAGTTTAATGATTTGAGAAGGGCATATGGTTAGCTGATATTTTCTCATTTGTGTATTTGCTTATAATCTGTCTCCTTCTGTGGAAATATTAACTCTGCGATGGAAAGAATTTTGTTTTCATTGTCACCTTCTAGCGTTTCACCATTTGTAACAGTGCCCAGAACACGGAAGGAACTCAGTCAATACAAGTTCAAGAAATGAGCCAATTAATGTCTTCCTGCCACAGACAATGGAGTACGGGAATGACCACATAGTAATCATCTAGGAATAACTTTAGTTTATTGGCCCAGAGACTGAGTTATTAATTAAAAGTCAGGCACATGTTTTAAAACCGAAATTGTCTACAGAGGAAGTATTTTTTCTCATACCACAGTGCTGTACAATTAATTACCTTATAGTTTGTGTCATTACACTCAAAACTCTAAGCCAAGTTTACTGGATGCACCAGCCCAGCTCATGATGTTTGTTAACTGTATTCCTTGGTGAGATTATTTCACCCCTCTGTACCGTGATATTATACAATGATATTGATAATGCTTATGCAGAAAGCCTAATAAGCAAACAAATGCAAAACATAGCAGTGTCTCATACACAGCACACATTTATCATCTTTCTTGTTCTCCTCTTTATCATTATTACCTCAAGGTAATTTATTTAGATCCATAGATGTTCACTCAGTAATCATTTTATCTTGATGATAACATATGAACTCTAACTTGCTGTCTCTATGAAATAGCATTATCATTGATACAGGATTAGTCACATCCATTTTGGGGTTTTGCTGTGGATTATGTAAGCAATAGAAGAGACTTGAAAAGCTTTGATTTTTCTTTATTTTTTGGTACCGGGAATTGAACTCACAACCTCATGCTTGCCAGACAAGCGCTGTGCTGCTGAGCTATATCCCCAGCCCCCTGACTTTTCTTTAGCTGTGCCTAGATAAACTTTTTGTTTGCCTTCCATTTACACAGGCCTGGATTCAACTCCCTGTGCAAGAAGACACTATTCTATGCAAATCAGTATGTTTGCAAAGCCTTTCTGTTTTCATGTGAGGAGGCCAACTTTATTTTCATCTAGGTGGTGGCTGGAAAATGCATGTCTACTTTTAACTGCACCTGAGCAGCAACCAGAATAGCTGTATTCCTGATCCCTGTGTCAACGGATATAAGGAAATTTTCGGCCTCGATCGAAACACAGAGGAGGGCTGGCTGAGGAAAGAGCTGCAGAACCACTCAGTTAGCTGCCTGCTCTGAAGTCCACTGCTGGGTGATCTTATCAGCGGAGACCTATAGCATATTGTTCCCCATATTTGCTATTACTGAGGTACACTTTCACACTTGCGGTGTATTGACATTGAAAAATGCTGCATAAAGAGAAAGCTTTCTTATAAAATACCTTGCGGCTTTTATTGTAAAGATGTCAATGCCACTGTAACTCAACATATTTACAGGGTTCTCGTCATGAAAGCTCACTCGGAATTACTGAGTTTCTCCTTTATAGCCGTTTCACACTGTCCCATGAGCACCGTGAATTAATCCTTGTTCCTGTTTGCATGGGCTACAACAAGCTTAGAGCTACGACTTGTGAACTGCTCCAAGACACCCCTTGTATCTTACAGGACACATTCATATCACTGTAATTATTGGTTTCACATCGTTTCTTTGACAGCATTTTTCCTTTGCTGCGCATTCCTCATCTACTTACGCTTAAAATCATTTATATTCCTTGATTGTATGTACTTACATATAACAAAATAGGGCATACGAAGTACTAAAATATCATGTCATTGAATATAAACTTCTTTTCTATCTGTATCCAAACCTGCTTCACGAATTCAAGTCACACTCAAGCCACTAATATGAGCTATTTTCCAATAAAGGATATCTACTGAGAAGAAATCTACATATACTTACAGAAGACAATCATTAATTATCCTGTCTAAAGCACACCACACACAACACAAATGCATATTCTTCACATGGAAAAAGGATTAGAGTTTATAGCTAGTAGCTGCTGCATAGATTCTGATATTGCAGATTCTGAGATGAAGAGCAGCTCAGGCCAATAGGCTTCGCACAATGCATCAAAAGTAGCTTTTTCATTTGAGGCACATTAAATTGCCACTAATTAACAGTTCTGTAATTACAAAATGCCAATTGTTTGTGATCCAACATAATACTTGTGCAAGTAACCAAGGAGAAGACTCTACACTGGCTTTATGCAACCATGCCATGTCAGAGAATGAATGTTACTCAGTTGTCTTGGGTTTAAATTAGGGTCATAATTATCTGTTATAATTTGTTATAAGATGCAGATTTCTAGACCATCTTATGAGCTTATTTTGTAATGGAGATAGCATATATTGCGGTGCACTTTTGTTAATTTTGTGCAAAATCACTATACCTAGTACATTTACATTGAAGCAAATTCACAGAGCCGTGAAGATTAGATTTTGGAGCTAAAGAAGGAGTCTTCAGTCTGTGTTTTGTCACTTACTATTTATATGATTGCAGAATGTACTCTGTAATTATCCACTGAATCATGTATCAGTTAGAAAACACTGCTTACCCTCTTGTTATGGACTTTTAGAAGGCTGTGGGAAATACATCAATAACTTTCTTAGTGAAATCTCATATGGCTTTATTTTCAAAGTAATTCTGAAATTCCTACTGAAGTAGGAACCTACTTGAAGCAAAGTGTTCAACCACATCCAGCTGAAAACATATAATAAAATAAGACACTTTTAAAATATTTTTGTATCTATTTGCTATTATTATTTTAGGAACAATAAGAGTTAGGCTGTCCAGGTGTAATTGTAACTACACAAGGGGGCTTAGATTCTCAGGGAAACTGTTTAAGGGACAGATGGACTAGGGTGGCATTTCAAGGTTCAGCAATGATGAAAATATCCTTTTTAGATTAACCAAATGATCCAGGGTTATTACAAGCCTTTCCTTCAGAATTCTGTGCAATGTGGTGCTACTTAAACTCTGAAGAAGTTTGAATTGCAAAGGAAGGGAAGTTGTAATTATTCTGGCTCCCAGAACTACAGAAGTAAAATTAGTCATATTTAGTTTTCCTCTAAAATAATACAAATAAAGCTTTGGAAAAGGTCTACTTGTTCCAAGAAAGAAATAACTTCCTACGGGGCAGAAGCATGTTGGCAGAGTTTTATGACATTTTGTAAAGAAACTGCACACATTGTACCTCTTGCATTATATTTCTCTACTAGTGTGGCCAGTATACAATTATCCTTTAGTGCACATGAAAGATTTAAAATAAAATAGTTTTTCAAAAATCCTTTTTTCTAAGTTTAAGGAGAAAGACAAACACATAAACAGAAACAATTAATATTCACTTGGTGAATATTCTGCCTTGTGCCGGCCTCTTGTGTTTTCCCATTAAGCCTTTCAGAAGAAAGAGAAGCAAAGCCAGAAAAGAATGAAGTCAGTGAGGCAGACAGCTTCATTCAAAACGAAACCGTAAATTAGATGCCAGCTCTCTTCCTGAAGGAACATCTCTGTCATTCTTAAGGATATTTCCAAATGGTACAGTTAGCAAATGTACCCAGACCTCTACCAAGAATAATGAATCACATTACAGAAGTTCAGTGTGTGTGTGTGTGGAAACAGTATGCTCTCTCTTAAAATCCGAAAGCCTTGTGAAATTTTCATGAATATTCATGAAGCAAGTTTTAAAAGCAGAATCATATAATCAGATGGTCAATTGCATGATAGTAGTGGAGGACTATAGACTTTGGATGAAGAAAGATGATTACAAATCTTAGCCCTTTAAAGTAAGAGGAGATATTTGGATAGCTGGGACACTATAAATAAAAATAATTAAGAGATAAATAGACAAGCAGCAAGGCCAGGAAAACTCCTGCTCTTCCCTCCAAGTAGCATAGGCTCAGACACTGAAACCACGTAGCTTCAGTGTGCACAGAAAACATAAGAGTGTAAAAAGGTACAACAAAAGCATATACTGACAACAGTATACTTGTTCCTTAATTGCACTCGGTCTGTAATTTTTCTTAAATAGGCATTTTCATGGGCTCCGGGCTAATATAATAATGTGGATCCTTCTATTTTGAATGTATTTTTTGTGCGTGTGCAATAAATGGCAAAACCTTTCCAAGACGAATCTGTTGTCATGGCTCCCTTTTCCTGTTGTTATTCTCCCTGGTTTATTTCCCTTTTTATTGCCCATTGCTTTTAGCGGGAATAAATATTAATGAGTTCCACAATATAGCGTGTACTCCTCTGTTAACACCGGCGAGAGTAGCTACTCCCTACTGAGCTATCACCAGCAAGGCAGAGAATAGCTGGCCCAGGCACAAACTATTTCTTTTATATCCTCAGATAGCAGGAGTGTGCTCCTGAAAAAAAAAACAAAAACCACTATCAATTCACCAGTGCACATCCATCCCTAAGTCCTAGCTTGAAAATTCCTTCTGGTGCTATCATTCATCTACAACAGTCTCGATGAATTAAGTGCTTAAGGGTTACAGGAAGCGCACACGCTGAAGTCACTCGATAGTGTCAGTGTAGGTGACATTTTATCCCCCATCTTTCTTTCATTAATGGAAAACGCTGTATTGATGGCTAAGGCTTCTTTCCATCTCGGGTTACAGGGATGAAATAAGATGAAATAATGGCCTTGCTCCCCAATTTCCAGCTTAACTACTAGCATGGTATAGTGGGGATTTTAAGGATTTACGGCGAATACCGGGCTCAGTGAATGTAGATGAGATCAGTGTCAGACCTGAAAGTTCGGGGCTCTTCCTGTGTCATGGCGCCGAAGGGCACAGCCTGAGTTCATCGCTGAGAGACTCCACCTGGCTATACCACCCTTTTCTATAACTTCTCTTGGCTGCAAGGGGTTCTGGGAGACTCTCGCCAACCTATGGAGGCAGTGACTGTGGCAGATGTGCCTGTGAAGTTTATTAAGAAGGAGTGGGCTGTGCTGAATCCATCTGCAAATGAGCTCTACAGAAATGTGGTGTTTGAAACATTCAGCAGTACAGATGCTACAGGAAGGTCTTGGGACAACCGGCAAATTGAAAAATACGAAAATTGCTCAAGAAATCTAAGAAATGAAGAGGTAGCAAAATGCTATCAATATAAAACTTGCAATCAACATGAAAACATACTCCCTCAGACTTCAGATGTGAATGTGAACATGCGATAAGCTGCTTCAGAGCTAGAAAGAAGTCTTGTTTGTAGAGAGCCCTTTCCTGGGCATTTTTCATTAAATATGCTCCTCTTACCTTCCACTGGAGAGAAGACAGGCGGGTATTTGGGATTTGATGACAAGCTGAATAAATGTAGTGAACATGGAAAAATCTGCAGTGACTTCCAGTCCTTTGAGAAGCATGCAAGGACACAGACTGGAGAGAAACCCTGTCAATATGAGCAATGTAGGTAAACCTACTCTGAATTTAGTGAAAGAACTCACTCTGGAGAGAAGACCATTGTTGGTCAGAGAAGTATGAAGGCCTCCAGCATCCTTAATGGTTTTCAAATCTATGAAAGAATTCACACTGTAAGGAAATCACATGTATGCAAGCAATACAGAAAAACTTTCAATACTAAAAGTTGTAAAATTCGTGAAAGGATTCACACGGAGGAGAAACACTGTATGTAAGCAATGTGGTAATTCTGTACACACATTTTCTGTCAAAGACATGAAAGAACTCACACTGGGGTAAAACCCTATAAGTGTAATCACTACGGGAAATCATTCATCAGACACATGCAGTGTCAGAGCTATGAAAGTACTCACACTGGGGAGAAACTTTATGTACGGAAAAAATGAGGTGAAGCTTTTACCAGAAGCAGTTATTGTCAAATACATGAAAGAAATCACAGTGCAAAGAAACCTTATATGTGCAAGCAATGTGAAAAAGCGTCCTCTACAAAGAGTTATTATAAAACATACGAGAAAGTCACACTGTGGAATAGCCCTCTGTGTGCAGGCAATGTGAGAAGGCATTCACTACACACCTATCTTGTCAAATACATGAAAGAACGCACACAGACAAGAATCCATATGAATGTGAGCCATGTAGAAAAAACTTTACTAGTAAGTCCTTGTTTTATATACATAGACCTCACACTGGGGAAGACCCTTATGTACATAAAATGTATAAGGGAAGCATTCAATGAACATGTGTTTTTATCAACTACATGAGAGAAGCTGTACTAGAGAATGATCTTTTTTATGTAAGCCTATTTAAAAAAAATACTTGTGAAAATTCCTCATGTAGTGGAGATCTGTGCTCATATAAATGAAAAATCTTCATGAGTTTCCCAGAAAATGCACTCCCAGATGAAAACTAATAGAGAAATAATTCTTTCGGTTTCCAGTGAGAACCAAAAGCTATGTTAGAATTACAGGCAGATTTATTGGGAAGCCTGTGAGTCTTAAGGCTCAGGGCCCCAGAATGAGCACAGGACCCTCCTGAGGTCCTGGAAGAAACTTTAAAGAGTAGCGAGTGCTTTTGCATCTGGAATTCTGAAGTCTCCTCCCACTCTTGCTCTTCCTTCTCCCCCATTTCCTTCTCTTCTTCGTCCTCCTCTTCCTTCTCCTGCACTCCCTCCTCCTCCCTATCCTCGTCCTCCTATTACTCCTTCTCCTCTTTCTGCGCTCTCCCCAGTACTGTGTACACTTTGGCGCCTGGAACATGGCTCCTTTATCCCTCTACAGTCCCTCCCAAAAGGACCCTCATTAACTCTGTGATCAAATCAACTTGTGTTTCCAATGTTATGAATCTCACCAAAAAGACAGAAATTTCTGTGCCTCTTCCTGACCTACAGTATCACTACTTTGATGGGAAGTACCCAGATACCTTTTCACTTTTCTTCAAAACACAGGCTATTCTTCAACTATATATTTTTGAAATATGGGCTTTAGAAATGGGTGATTTACTGGATGGAGCATGGGGAAGAATCTCCATGTGGTTAGACTGCGGGGTCATGCGCATGCAGCGCTTCACTGGAGAGCCCTAAACTAGCACAGCCCAAGGACTGTCCCCATGGCAGCCTTGTGAAGGGTCACTCCAGATTAACCAACCAATAAATACAAGACTACTGTTAGGGTACAAATGTCCAGATGACAGAGATCAAGGCTGCTTTTTAAAGATTCTATCTTCAACAGTTAAATCTGTGATGTAACCTGACCATTGTTCAATAAATATTTGTTGAGTGAATACAAGAATACCAAATGGGATCCTTAAATCTGTGACATTTCAGTGATCAGACAGTGATCGAATTATGGAATAGTAACCCTGGGGAGAACAGACACAGAATAAACTCAGCATCAAGTCCTTGATTCCAACTGCTGTTCCTTGCATAAGAATGTCTCTCTAAATAAACTCAATTAATTCAGGGCCTTCATAAGGGTAATCAACACTGTCACCATCAGTGTTAGTACTATTATTTCATTCTACAGTGGGCCTTCAGAATTTACATGGGGGTATTTATAAATACTTTGTGCAATTTCTCATTGTTGGAGAGGTTCTACGGTGCCTAGCCTTTCAATAAAATGACTACCCAACATGCTTCATCTTTATGAGCTCCATGCCTGTTGTATATTGCTGTGTGCTTAGTATTGGTGGCTTTGTCCAAGACACCAATAAGCACCCTGAATTTGATCAGATCTAGGTAATAATTCCTTTGCCAATGCCATTTACCTTTCTCATTGGCAGACTGGGAAAAACTAGACTGGCAGGGAAGGAGATAGGTTTGAAACACTCATATAATTTTGTTATTTCTGTTCTCCAGTTTTAAAAGTGTGCAATCGTTTTCATGCATTGTTCAATGACATGAAATTGGAAACAACTGGCAAGAAGCCAAATTTTATTGAGTTTTATATTTGCATTTTATTTATTTATTTATTTATTTGCAGTACTGGGAATCAAACTCAGCCGCTGCGCTTGCCGGTCAGGTGCTTATTCCACTGAGCTACATCCCCAGCCCTGAGTTTTATGTTTCTAAAGATTATCCTTCACTCTAAAGATATGACAGAAAATGTACATTACCTGAGAAAAGTTTCTGTCAAATGCTATTTAACTGATGGAACTATTCAGTCTTGTACATGGTTTTGACAGGTATGAACATATCATTTAATTTAATTGCATGTTATTTCCTTGATAAAATAAAATTTTCAGCCATGCTTTGTGTATAAAGATGGAATTATTAGTGGTAAATATAATGTATGATCTGTTAGTTTGTTTATGTATCTGCCAGCAATGGTGTGTGTTTGGACTGAATAATCCACATTATTAGTTTCATTACTATAAACATTTGTAATACAGTGGGCTACTCTCATAGTTTCATAGATGCAGTTCAGAATTAAAATAAGATGTCTGTCTGTAGTAACCTTTGATTTTGAGATCAAAAATTGATTTCTAGCCTTTTTTACTGGTACTAGAGCACCTATGTAAGACAATATGGTTAATATTTTTCTCTTATTTAGTGCTATTATTCAATTGATTGGATTTTTATCTAGCCCATTTTATACACTCTATTGTATTGAAAAACATGTATATATAAGATAATAAAAAGGGACCTTATTATATTATGCAGTAATCTATATTATACAATATATATTCAGTATTTACCTGTTTTTCCTTCATGGAATATTCCTTGCCCTTTTTCTCTACCCTATATTATTACTGATATATATGATTGCTATCATACATTATTGCAATTAGGTTAATCAACAATAATTCAATTAGTATTGTTTTATATACATATATGCTTTACTGAGATTACCCAAGGGTTTACCAAGTTCTTTGCTCATCTAAAATCATATTCTTTCTAGGTTCAATTTCCTTTTCCTTGCAGGTTCCTCCAGGGAAAGATTATTGTAGGTAAACCCTTTTGCTTTTGTTTCAATTTTGCTCATACATTTGAACGGGATACAGCTGGATAAGTACTTTTAAGTTAGCAATTATTTTTCTTCCAACACTTTGCATATGTCATGGGTTATTTTGCCTTTCTTGTCACCACCGAGGATTTCACTATTAATTCGTTAGATTCTCTTGTAATTAACCTTTTCCTTCTCTCTTCTCCTTTAATATGCTTTTTTATTTGATAAGCAAAATCTATCTTCTCTCTAGATAGATA
The DNA here is from genome assembly GCA_004027595.1 of Dinomys branickii. NCBI lineage: Eukaryota > Metazoa > Chordata > Mammalia > Rodentia > Dinomyidae > Dinomys > Dinomys branickii. Next base: position 22,750 of record PVLD010017190.1, read on the forward strand.
TTTCATTTTTCATAGTTCTGTACATTACTTTTAGGTAATTCTTGAAAATTCTATTTTCTGTTCCTTTTCGTTCTTTCAATCTGTGCTTTCTTGTTCAACTTTGTGTGATGATTATCTTAGTTTTTCATTTCCAGTTTCATTTCTCTGTGCTGAATATTGAACAATGTCTTTAATTTTGTCTTCGTTTTACTTGTAACTCAGGTAAAATGAGTTAGCTCAAACTGCCTAATATACTAATTTTTTTTAAATTTCCAATAAATACATTTTTCGCTTCTAGAACTTCTATTTCTTTTAAAAAATATGGGTATCTGCCATTATGACTCATTTATATTTTAATTTTTTCCTTTTACATGTTCAGTAGTTTTAACAATGTATATTATGGCCTCTACCCACTATTTTTAGTATTTCCAATCTTAGAAGACCAATCTTATGGCTTATTTTTAATGTTGAACCCTATTTACCTAATTTGAAAATTTGGATGGTACAGTTGGTGTGTGTGTGTTTTAGGGATATTGTGCCTTCAGTTAAACCTCTCTCTGCAGAATTTTTGCTTGTTTTTGGAAGTTTCATGATACAGTAAGTCCCCGGTTTATGAATATTTGGGTTGCAAACTTCACATATAAATGGACTTCACATTACGAACATTTGCAGATGCAAACACATCGCAGAAGGCAGCTCATGCGTCTGCTGGACATTGTCACAGTCATGCTGCTGTGTGCTTCCTGAATAGCGTGAGAGCATATAGTCAGACAGTGCTCAATCAGAGCCCAGGATGTCCAGGAGCAGGAAGAACAGCACTGGTGATGGCAGGGCCTGCTAGGAAGTGCAAAGCAACATACACTGTATATGTGCATCAACGGTGTATAAGCCTCACTTCCTCAGACTTACAAATGAATCCAACTTTGTAGTCTTGTGGTCTGAATACATAGAAGTACCCATAAACTTGAAACTGATACGATCTGAGGACCAGCCCATGGTCATAATTCTTTAAAAAGGCTTGTTTTTCCCATGACCTGAGGCTGAGGCTTCCCTGCTTCAGTACCATCTCCCTGCAAAGGAAGTTGATTTCCTCTACTCCTTGCTGCCATAACTCTTCGGAGTTAATGGACTGATACGTTATTTCTACACGTAATCTGTTCCTCTGGCTACAAGTTCTATAGCGTGGTCTTCATCAGGCTTACTCCCTGGCAAGTCTCCACAATGAATAATCTTGTTCTTGTGCAATACCCCCGCCCCCAGGCAAGAACAGACAGCATCAGCCCAGTCTTGCCAGTTTGTTCTAGGAGTCATTCAAACAAGACTTTAGTTCTGTCCTTACAAGCATTTAAAGGACATTATATCCTACAAGTCTAGGTGTCTTGGAAAGGATGATTTCCAGGAAATCTAGTCTGCCATATCGCTGAGAAGAGAAAAATCACTTTAAATGGGTACGTTGAGGCAAATAATGTCAGGTAATGTATAAAGGAACACAAAGCTAAGAAAGATCAACTGTCATGATTTGTGTCTAGGGTTCTATTGAAAGTTGCCTTAAAATGAAAGTCAAAAGACTGTTCGGCTATATACTATAACTGGAAAAGAAAAAACTCATATAAAAATATTCTCTTTAATGAGTGACCAAACTGCTCAAAGTGCATTATTCTTGATTTGTTATTTGATGTAACACCTAGATCATGTATCCTCTATTCAAATTCAGAAGTGTGAGTAGTTCTTTATTCATAAGTGAAGGACACAATCAATGTGAACATGGCCCCTTCCTAAAACAGATAATCTTACAGGGGTGAGGGTATACTTCAAACATTTGAGGAATAGTTTTCAGGCCAACAGCAAAAAACACTGCACTATCTTACAAAAGCAACAATAAGTATGTCAATTGACAAATGTTTATTAAACACCTAAATCAAAAGTACAGTCATAGAAGTACTATGCTCATGTTTAGTTGAGTTTTAAGATGCTTTACTATATTTTTCTTTGATTGCCTCTTTGATGGAATACTTCTTGAAGTTTCTTCCATAAGTTCTGGCTTCAGTAAAAAGCTTCAGTTACCTCTGGGTAGACAACTAACTACCTTAATCTAATTCCCAGCAGGTGAGTTTTTATTAGCTTTTATCCCAATCGCTGGAACCTCTTGGCATCTCACTTTCCATTTAGCATTTCACTGATCTCAGAGAAATTTCAGAGAGTAACAGCCCTTCTCTCCCAGAAGATATCCCGAGGACAGATTCACAAGAATGATTCATTCAGGGATTTCTCACATTTTAATTACTCTATAATTTTATTGCAATGCTTTTTGCATCTCATTGTATAGGCTGCATTTCCAAAATGCAAACATCATGTGCTTTAGTTCCCTTTTTGTTTATCACATTCAAATTAGCTAAGTAAAAGTAGAATACCTAGAAATTATAAATTATGAAAAGTATTCATACCGAGATTAATTTCTCTTAACAAAAGTGTTCATTACAAAATTTCACGAACATCTTTGCATAATTACAATGCCTACTGAAAGGTTTAAAAGTCAGTAATTTTAAACATTTTTTATATTTGTAAGTAATATATACATAGTGATACTGTAGGATGCCAATAACATGAAATCATATATTTCATGGACTAGCTTTGATGTATTTCTAGCAAGTAGAAATATAGAAAGTAGAAGTACACCCCTCTCTTTCCTAGATGGTTTAAGGATTGTATCAGGGAGCTTACAGATTCTCTGCCATTCCCATGATGCTCTGATACACATTTCTGATGGACATTTCATATAAAATGTTCTCACCTACCTGTTATTTCATAAGTGATGGATAAGAAAGGTGCAGCACTAGACTTTGACATGCTCTGATATTTACTTTCTGAAATAACAGGGAAAGAGCACCATAAGCATAGCCTTTCTTCTTTGCTTTTTCAAAAGAAGCTTTGACTGAAGTGGGCTGGTTGGAAACTGTAGATGAAAGACTGCAGTCCTCATGAGTTTGCTTTCTACTTAGGTATGGTTTGACTACTTTGTTCTCCTTATTTCTCAGATGAACATGGGAGAAAACAAATATTCTTCATTCCTCTTCTGTCTATTCACAGTTCAATTATCCTTGCACCATCTGTCTTGCCACTGACCCTCCAATCTATTTTGCTGGCACATCTGGCGTGGTGTCACCATGCAGGATCACTGTCAGAGCTGTCTTTCCCCATAGCCCCCATCCCAGTGGCCTTGTCCAGACTTCACTGTGGAGCTTTTGATGTGCTTTTCACAGAGGAATGTTCTTAGGGTTTCTATGATATATATCACTTTTAAGTTTTAGTTTCCCTAATTATTTTCAATCTGTACCAGATGGAAGAATTCCTTGATTGCTGTAGTTGAAATCTACTTTAATTTCACTTTGAGCTTTAAAAACACTCAACATATATCCACGCATCCAGTGTTTAGCAATATTTTCGTTAGTTTTCTAAGAGTTTGATACAAATATCTTCCTTATGGTCAAAGCCTCTACTTTTCATATTTTGCTAAGGGTAGATTTCACTTCAATATAAGCTGGACATTCCTCACAGCCTTCTGGAACCCTGGTCAGCCCAACAGAGTTTATCAAGGGTCTTAGCATTACCTTTTCTCATTATAGAACTTGTCAGATCTTTCTGCTAAAGACCTGATACATTGGAAGTTGTGATCACCTGAATGCTGTGTGTGTGTGTGTGTGTGTGTGTGTGTGTGTGTGTGTGTGACCAAAATCGTGAGATTTTCCTGCAGCCAACAACAGAATACAAATAAAATGTAGATGCACTCTAAGATCAAACTGATATATTTTTTGGTCCTGTATAGAAGGTATTACTAATGAATTGCTGTATGGTTGATGTAATTCAGATGACACCAATAGAAATAGCAAGTTGTGACTATTATGCAACATATTTTTTAAGTAGTTTGATCATATGCTTTCGATTTTCTGGAAATCAAATATACTAACTGCACGAAAGAGAATTTTTCTGGTCTGTCAGTGTGGTGTGAGTCAGTTAAAAGTAATATATATACAGGTGAACAAAGTGAGTCATGTGCCTCTGTAATGCTGACTCGGCCCCTCCACTTCCTGTGAACTGTGACCCACCAAGATAATAAAGGGAGTTTACGTCAACATCACATCACTTGCTGTTTTTCGCGTTGATAAGTTTATTTTTGAGTTAAAGTATTTGATTTTGAGGTAAGGTATTTTTAACAGCTTGGTTACATGTGAAACAAATTATACAGAACACAGTGTGAATCTCAAAAAGAGAATATCGTAGACTTTGTTCATCAAAATAAGCACACTACAAATTGCTCTGAGGATGAGTTGTTTGTGGTTACATAGAAGAAGGTAGACTGAGAACGGTCTACACAGCCTAGCCTATTGTCTTCTGCTCATACACACAGTCTTTGTTTGTCACCCCTTGTTATGTCACCTTGAGAAGTTTAAAAGCTTAGCTAAGTAACTCAGCAGTTCCACATCCTGCGGTAAAAAGAACGTGCTCTTCCTGCGCTAGGACGACATTCATTGTGTAAATTAATTTACAAAGTTTAAAAGTTCAACTAAGTGATTCAGCAGGGGGCCAGGGTCCTTACTTTGTAACATCCTTAGCTTGTGGAAGAGGAGGGCATGGAGATGGTGTGGGCTGAGCAGACAGCTGATATACAATATAAGGGAAAAAGAGAGGCTTGCTTCCTCCTCTTTTGCTCTTGTTGCTTTTGCTGTCTTCTTTTGCCTTAGACTGTTGCCCCTGTGCCATGCCACTCTGTCTTGGAGCCAGCTGATCATGGACTAAAACTTCTATAAGCTGTGAGCTACATAAACCTTTACTACCTTAATTTTGGGTATCTAGAATTTTGTCTCAACAACAACGACAAGAAAACTGTAACCAAGACAACCCTGGAATGCTGGTGTTCTACTATCTTATTGGAAAATGTTAAGTGTCCTTGGTGAAAGAGGTCAGGAGGGGTACTTGTGTAGTTCAACTTTTGAGGAAAAAATGCTGCATTTTTAAAGGACAACCAACTGTTTTGGCAACACTGTAAAAGATGTTTTGGTATTCTTAGTATATGATATAAATGGCAGAAATTCCTAAGCTATTCATGTTACACATGAACATAAATATTAAATTTAGGTGAAGTAATTATTTAATATTTATTGACACTTGCTTTAGAGTAACAGATATATCATAATGATATTCTTTTTGTGTTTCTTTGTCTTTTATTTTGAATTCATTTGCAGTCATTTGAGGAGGTGTGAAGGACTCTATGGAAAAAATGAAAAAAAAATCCAGTTGCAACTCAGAATTCTTAAGGATCCTTTGAAAGTAATAACCTACAAGACACAATTGACATTCAGAAACTAAAATCTATTCTACCTCAAGCCATGAAATTATACTACTCTGAAAAGACTGCAGTAATAAATCTACCTAAGAGACTTAAAAATGCAGCCATTAAAGTGGCCAAAAATATTAATGTACTAACATTACATGTTTTATGCTACTTCCTTACAACCTCAAGACACATTAGTAGTAAAATGTATCCCTAGGCTAGATTCTGAAATGAGCTGGCGTGCTCTGTAAAATTAGCAGACACAGAACAATTACATTTTGGAAGTTGCAAATGCAAAACTTCAGTACTTCTCTTCCATGAATTTCTGGTCACTAATGTCCCTTCTTTGTATAGGAGCAGGAGCCATCTGTTCTTTTGGTTCTGATCATTCTTGCTCAGATTCCTTGCCTGAATAGTGTCCTTTTTCTGCTTTCATTTGCTGGTGTCAACTAAGATCTTTATTCTTTGCCTTTTCCAGTTAGCACAATTCCTAGGAAAGCACAACCTACCCTAACCACAATTTGCCGGATCCAACAAGCTCATCTTCATCTGCAAGATTTGTGCTTTGCTTTCACACACACTATTCCCTCTGCCTGGGATAAACATCCCCTCGCCCTCCTCACCCACTGTGTGAATGGTGTGCCCATTATCACTTGACTCAGGTACCTCCTCCTCTGTGACAGCCGCTGTTTCTGTAACTCCCCCAACAGCCATGCTAAAACCTAGCTGTATGGTGTATCATGTTGCAATATAACTACAGATTTGTCCGCGTGCCACAGTAACAGATTTAAGGACTTTCACAGCATCAATCTGTATTGATGTTTCTATAGCCTATCTTTTTACATGTCTTGGGATTGTGTTGGCCACATTCAGTGTATGCTGAATGGGTATGTGATAGAAATCCCACTTCCCTTCAGATCAAGGGAGTGCCAGGACTGCTTAAAACTCTGCCTAAAATATGTTCATATTAGTGTGAACTGAAGATCTAATAGTTCACTGCAATAATAGCTCAATCCAACAATGATGAGAATTTAACAATAGCACTAACATATAAGAATACATACTTTTATTTCTGGCCATATTGGATTCATTTGTTTGTACACTTACAGCATCTGTCTCCAAAGCTGATATCAGAAAACAAAATAAAATCCAAAATATACCTGTTAAACTGTAAAACGGGCGAAAAAGGGCACGTGTTTGGGTCAAAGCTTCATTTTGTTAGAGTCTTTTAATTTTGTATTTATTTCTCTTAAATTCAACTCAAAGCTTTACTCAATACCATAACTAATTTATCTTTCAGTACATTTTCAAAAAATGAGATTGATGTTTATGAGGTTTTACTCTTAGCTAAAGAAAAATTAAGTCTTTCTATACTTGTGTATACTTACAATATAAGATTTTACTCCAATTTCATAATCAGTTCTGCTAAGTTTTGATGACAAGGTGAATCAGAAAGGCATTTAAAACAAAAAATTAAAAAGCAACTTGTCACTGACTCAAAACTGAGCAAAGGCAGATTTATATCAAGACTTTTCAACAACCATAATGTGGATTAAAGTTTACCGTGGTGCACATCAAGTGTAATGAGATTGGAAATACAGTTCTTTATGGTCCAAATGGCCCTGCAATATGCTTCGAAGGACACCACATGCTTACTCTCCATGAATAAGTCACCGAGAAGAAAGCAAAACGTACCTTCTCCGTCCTTGTGTGTACTTAAGTGTGAGAGGAGGTTGTCGTTCGTCTGCACGCAGTACGCCTCTCGGGTCTGGATGCCTCCTCCGCAAAGGGCAGTCTGGTTGCCCCGCCTCTTGTCCTGCTGGCTGAGCAGAGGGTCCACGCGACATTCTGTCCACTCTGTAGTCTTCCAGCCATACCTAAATGAAGTGCAAGCCAGCAGTGGACGCCATGGTGAGTGAATGAAGAATTTCTCCCCTCCTCTCATATTTTGTTCTGAAAGTTATTTTGATACTGTTTTCTTCTTGACTCCATGACAGACCGGAAGTATGACGCAGAGCAAATTTCAATCCCTTGCTTACCCTCAGCAGTGCCCCAGGAGGAGCAGGGTTAGATTTGGAATGACTCTGTTTTAATTGCTATTTATAAATATTTTATGAAAAAAGAGAATACTGAAAACATAAAATTTTATGTTCAATTAAGCTAAACCCAAGCCTGCCCTTTCTCATTGCTTATAAACAAAGGAAGATTGAATTTGAAAATGGAAAACATTCTAAGTGATGAACTCAAACATTTGTTTTTTCTCTAATAAAATGAGCATTGCTTCTTTACACTGGGGCAAAATCATAACCATGTTAGGATTAAAGGAAATGTAGCAGAACAATTCAGAGATTTCTTTTTGTTTTCAAGAATAGGAATTTGTTCCTCTTGCGGTCTGTAGTGATAAGCATTCCTGATGAGACACAGGGTGCAAAGTGTTGGTGTTTCTAATCAGGGAAAGACAATCCATGATGTGCAGTTAAAGCACCAATCAAGATCACAATGTGCAGGGAGTGTTAGGGGACTCTCAGCACAACACATGCTTGAAGGAGACAGCCAGGAGCCTTTTCCGAATTCACCTGAACAGAGGCAGTGATCGCATTTTTCACATCTAGGATATGAATACTCCAAAAGCCAAAGAAAACAGTTCGTGTAGCACTTTGAGTCCAGTCACTTTCACCAAGATGCCTTCTCAAAATCAGATTAACAGCCAACATAGATGTAAATGGACGTGTCAGCATTTATCCTGATTAGACCATAGGTTAAAGGGGCCCTTAGGTGTCAGAGCTAATGCTTTTCTCCATTAGGGGTAAAGTTTCTTGACAGGAAAGCTGAGGTCCACACTGGCTTCATTTTGTGCAAGTGGAGATTCATGGTTTAAGAGAACTGTAGTCCTGGGCATTGGGAACAATACTCTTGACATCTGTTTGTACAGGCAGGGTAATAACGTAGGTCAATTTTAGAAACACTGAATTGATGCCTGTTTGTGCAGATAGGATATAGAGAGGTAAAGCTAAATAATTCATGTGTTAGGGAACTTAAATGATGATCATTCTTAAAATATAGAACGGAATTTCAATTTAGGTCATGTCAAGGAGTCCTGTGAGAAGAACAGGCTTCCAGGTCTGTAAATATGTTATACATTCTGAGAAAAATGCTACTTCCCAAAAAAGGGGAGCAGAGAAAGACTCAAAGACTTGATCTATTTTGTTAATGATGTTTAAATATAAGAGGATAAAGACAAAAATAGAAGAAATCCACGGGAGGGAAAATAGGATGAAAATTCTGGCAACTTCCTTGTGTGTGTCATGTAGGGAGAAACTGCCAAAGTCAGTGGGACAGGTGGGGACTTGCTGTATTGCGGGACAATGGCTAATTTCAAAAAGCTACAGAATTGAAGGTCTCACATAAATCAACACTATGTTTGTTATTTTTACTTGTAACGGTAGGAGTATTCATTTCCCTTCTCACTGATTTGTGAAGTTCCAATTGTGTGCATGCTCTTGAAATGTGTGGGATATTCCAGAGAAACTCTTGCCCACTGAGAAACTAAAATTCACTCAGTTGTTTTATATCCCTTCTGTATTCAGATAAAGCTGAACTAATGTGGTTGCCAAGTTAGTTCACAATAATGTTTTGGAAGTAACATTTTTAAGGATAAAAGAACAGTGCTACACTGCTAAATACTTCTGAACTCGTCTTATTTCATCTGAATTCAAATATTTACAGGGTACTTACTACATGTCAGGCCTTGTTATATATTCTGGTGCTAAAACAACAAATAAATAAAAACAGGGGTGTGATACCACACCCACACATAGACCTTCTTTAAAGAAAGACTTTACAGTCTCATTATTTGGGGATAGCATTTTATTCTATTTAATAGGACTTGTTATACACATTTAAATGGATCACATAATCTATACTTTGAAATTCTATTTTACAGAATAGGGATTGACAGGCTACAAAAACTACAGTAGCAAATCAACGTGTCACTGTTTTTGTGAGAAAAGTTTTATTGGAGCACAGCCCAACTCATTTGTTTACATACTGTCTAGTGCCAATGGTGACACTGAATCATTCTAAGAGAAATATGCGACCTGCATAACCTAATGTATTTATTATATGGCCCCTAAGGGGGGAAAAACATTTGCCAACTGGTAATACAGAAAGTATCTAAGTAGAGAAGTGCTGCTAAAAGTTAACCTTGATGGGTATTTAGATGTTTCAATTTTATCCTGCAAAACCTGTGTGTGTGTGTGTGTGTGTGTGTGTGTGATGGATATTTTATTTTTCTGTTTAAAATGTACACAAATGTCTTGATTACTCACGTAGCACAGAGGGCAACTCCATCTCCTTGGGCCACACAGGCTTCTGTCTCTTCAAGTTCCGGACAGTCCTTTTCACTGCCCACAGGAAGCTGCCGGATGGTCCTTGTCCTTACACGGGTACCCGTAGGGGATGCCATGTCATGGCACGGTTGTGAGCATGGGCTCCAGTCCGACCACTCTGATATCTGACACTCTTTGGTGATCACACAGGACTGGAAAGTCACTGGCAGCTTCTCCTGCTGGCAAAAGCTGCAAAAGAGCATTGATAATTCTCATCACGGATGCTCAGGCAGTAAAGGGTATTATCATCTACACTCCACAGTAAAATAGGCTGGGGCATTTTTATTTCTACTTTGAGGTGTGGTTTCTCTTTTTTTTTTTTTTTTTTTTTCTTCCGGGACCGGGGATCGAACTCAGGGCCTTAGTGCTCAGCGGCAAGCACTTAGCCCACTGAGCTGTACCTCCAGCCCCTGAGGTGTGGTTTCAACCTCACTGAAAATATATTAACATTCACAGTGTGTAAAAGCAGACTCAATGCTAACATTTTCACCACTTCCCATTTGGTGAGAGTTGTTAAAACATTCATAGGCGACAGGAAATAAAAGAGTTTAAGGAAAATTAGCTGAAGCTAAATTTACCATATTGCTTATTTCACTCATTCCAGATTTGTTTTAATTTAGATAATGAGAAACCAAGAACCGTTAATGTACGTCAATTTCCATTTCATTGAGAGGTTTACATAAGTATGCTGGGCTAAATTTAATATGGTTTGAGTAGAAAAAGTAATTTGTGCCTTCACATTACATTTAATATCATTTGAAACTGTAGTTATAATTTATAACTATGTGTTTATTCAACTGCATCAACTTTTCTAATTAATAGTTTAATATATAGTATAAATAAGCATATCCTAATTAAGTACATTCTAAGTATTGGAAATATGAATGTATTTGTTTTTACCCACTGTTAATTTCCCGTTACCTTGTCTGTAATTCAGTATTGTCATACTGTTTTTGTGCTATTTTTGTAAATGGATGTCTGTTTGTTAATATATTTTCATTCTTTTATTTTTAAAATAAAAAAGAGGTACTCACTAAACATACCTCTAACATTTCATTAATGAACTATTTATGTTCAGATTCTTGTCAATATCTACTTCTACTTAAATTAGAATATCGGATTCCAAATCCCAGAGTCCACACATGAAGATATTATAGATGTCACAGCGAAACGCATACACACTCTGAGGTGACTTGGGGAGCAGGAGGGGCTTGTGTTGATTCCTACTTGAACTCGCGCTATCTCAGTAAGTTCCCAAGTACAGCCTGTCACCAGCATAGAGAGAATAGAGAGGTCTGCTCCCAACGGGAAAGCACACTGATAATTACGACTTATTGCTCAGGTGCTATATTTATCTGTCATAATGAACCATTCAGAGAGGCAGGTCCACTTCACCATAACAACTCACACTCAATCTTCTTAACCCTCCTGGCTGGCTCATGAAATTGTATTCATGGGAGAGAATTAGAGCTCAAGGTATCAGAGTCAACTCATCTGGATTAGGAGGGCCGAGCAGAGGGTCAGCTGAGAGTGGAGGCAAAAATATACCGTGGGTCAGCTTTATTTCCTTGGGACCAAAGTATCACTTCTATTTAAATGTTATGCATTGAATATTGATGATGTATTAGTGCCATGCTAACCACGAGTGAAAGATTTCTCTGTGATGAATACATTTTCACTCTCACACTTATGACTTTCTCCATAAAAATCAAGTAAAATAATGACCAAAGGCTAGCCTCTATAGCTCTTCATTGTAAAATTCTACGAGTTCTTGATAAAATTCACCTTAGATTTTATAACCTTCCTGAAATTATTTTCATGTTAGCATGTATTATCCTTTGTCTAACATTGAATAATGCTTTATAATTATTAGTATGTAATACTTCAATAAATTCATAGTTTATCTCCAAAGGAATCACTTTAAAGCTTCTGTAAGGGATTTCATAATTGGTAAACTGCCTTCAATTATAGTGACCCTGCTCCCCTGATGGAAGCAGATGTGTCAGCTACGTTGCAGATCATAGTATTTATGGTGAAATGATGTGTTTGGATAGATGTCACCTTCTGTGGAGAAAGGAGCAATACTTGGTAGCCAGATGCAGCTTTGGGCAACTCTTGGAACACCGTGGCAGCTTGAGGTTGTGATTACAGACCACTGGAGGAGACTCCGCCTTCTCTCCTTGGTATAGCTCTACACGTCTTAAGCCAGGGCAGCTCCAGACCTACTTAATATGAAACTAACCTTTTTGCATCTGAGTTGCACTGCAGGCATTTCTAGAAGAATTTTCCCCAGATGAGCAATGTCTGGCACTATCGTGGGAACAAATGCTGATTCCTGTTCCATGTCCTTCTAAGCGTACTGGTGTCAAGGGTGACTTACAGTGGTCTTGTGAATCCGAATATTTAGTAAAGCTTAGATTTAAAGCCTAACTCCCATTGCTTAATTTAATATTCTCAGTAAGACTTTTATGCATATATTACACTCAGTTCTATTTTATGGGGAAGCAACCAATATGCTGGACGTTAGGGAAGATCATGCTGCTAATAAATTGTGGACTGGACTTTGAACTTAGCTCATCAAAAACCAGAGCCCATTTTCTTAACCACTCTGTCCTGTCTATTGCAGTTTAAACTGGCCATAAATCTGTTAGGACACTTGCTTTCACTGAGGCCAATGCTGCAGTTATGGACCCTGTGAATCAAGTGGCATGTGTTTCACAAACCCAGCCTTTGTACCATTTACGCACTTGCAAATGTGTGGCTTATCCTAAGATAATTTATACTTGTGGAACAGCCAAAGCAAATACCCTTTCCTAACAAGTGTTAATTTTCAACAGAAGTCCTAGATATGAAGACGTGTGGCACAAGAATAAGAATAAAATTAAATATAGTAACACAAACATTTTTTACATATGTGGCATATGTAATATGTGTATGTATGCATATGTGTATATATCTAAATAAAATCTCCTGTAATTTTATAATACCTCAAAGGTTTCCACAAATGCATGATAAGTAACCCAAATTAGCCATGGCTAACAGCAGAAACAAGATCATACCAATAAAGCTGGGAATACACCATTCTATAAAGGAAAGTATGGAAGGGTGGATGAAGTAGTAGACGGTTATGATGAATTTTAAACGACATATGAGGATTTGTTAAGTTGAGACAAAGCCAGTTGATGGATATATGATATGAAATAGTATGCTGGGTGGGGGAAATAATAGGTTTTTTCCTTGGCCTCAGCTTAAGCAGTTTGTGGTAAGCCACAGAAATAAGAACAGAAATTAAAGACCTAGAGTAGACTCTAGCCAATAATGTTGGTCCAAAATAAGATCTGTGGCTAAGAGTGCACTGAAAGATTTGGAGCGAAAGGAAGGTATTTGTTGGAATTTTATATTCTGATAGTGAGGTGGGAGAATGGATTATCAGGACATAAGACTGGAGATGAGAATATCATGATGATGTTAACATAATATCTAAAGTAAACATATATGAAGTGCCCACTATGTTGAATTTTTCTTAGAATTCAGGTAGCTCTGAAAAGTACTTTGTAAAGCAGAGGGCCACTATGCATGTATGTACGTACATATGTATGTGTATAGCTCTTCAAAATTTTTTATTAGTACGTGTTTGCAATACATGGTGTGTTGATTGTGAAGAGCTGTTACGTGTACATATTACACCCTCATTCCTTTTACTCCTTCGTCCTCCCCCTTTCTCCCCTCTCCCTATTTTTTCTAGGAATGTTTTCTTTTTCTAGAAAAAAAATTATTTATTGATTTATTCTTTCTTAAATTTCATTTTTAGAGTAAAAGAACCAAAACATACTAACAAACACACAAACATACATGAAACAACATAAAAACAGTAAAAACAATACAGAATTTCAGATGAGGTGAAAAGAAATTAACAATGGTTGCTGTATTACATACTGATATCTTCATATTGGTTATGCAGATAAACAAATACAGACATGGAAGAATGATCAAACAATTAAATATCAAATGTTCCTTTCAGGAAAACAATAGATATTAATAGTACAATTATCCTGGCCATCTTGTGTGTGTGTGTGTGTGTGTATTTTCCCCCTTTCTTCTTTATTTTCTCCTTTCCCTCATCCCAGTCATTCTATCCATTTGAGTAGATTTTCCCTTTCTCACTATCTATTGTACCTCTTAGATTTCATTTATTCTTTCAGGTTCTGTATTTGTTTATTGGAGTAACCAATATAAGGTAACAGTATGTAATACAGCAACCACTGTTACTTTCTTTTCACCTCATCTGAAATTCTGTATTGTTTTTATGTTGTTTCATTTATGTCTGTGTGTGTTAATATGTTTTGGTTCTTTTATCTCTAAAAATAAAAAAACACACTGAAAGAGAAATTGAGGAAAGCATACCTTTCATCACCATAGCATCCAAGAAATTGAAATATTTAGGAATCAATCTAACAAAACAGGTAAAAGATCTGTACAGCGAAAATTGTAGTACTCTGAAAAAAGAGATTGAAGATTTCAGAAAATTGAAAGATATCCCTTGCTCATGGATAGGAAGAACCAACATTGTGAAAATGGCCATACTTCCCAAACTGCTATACAGATTTAATACAACCCCAATCAAAATACCATTAGTATACCTCGCAAATCTAGAGAAGACATGCCTAAAATTCATATGGAACCAGAAGAGACCCAGAATAGCATCATAGCAAAAGGAATCCTGAATAACAAAGGCAAGGCAGGTGGAATCACAATCCCTGACTTGAAATCCTACTACAAAGCTATGGTTATAAAATTACCATGGTATTGGCCAAAAAAAAAAAAAAAAAAAAAAAAAAACAGACCTGAGGTTCAGTGGAACAGACTGGAAGATGCAGTCACTACCACAAATATACTCAGTCAGCTTATCTTTGACAAAGGGGCCAAACAAGTTCAGTGGATAAAAGATAGGTTCTTTAATATATGGTGTTGGAAAAACTGGCTTGCCACATGCTGAAGGCTGAAACTGGACCCATGTCTATCACTATGCACTAGATTAAAGTAAAAATGGATTAAAAGAGAAATATTAAATCTACTGGAAGAGAAAGTAGGTAGAAATTGTGAAGACATGGGGTAGGCAGAGAACAAAAAGCAAACTGCACGGGAAATTCTTTAAAGAATCAATAAATGGGACCTCATTTTATTGAAAAGTTTTTGCACATCTAAAGAAATCACCAGCAGAGTAAAAAGAAAAACCCAAAACTGGGGAAAAATTTTAGCCAACTTCCCCTCTGACAGAGGACGTCTATCTAGAACATATAAAGAACTATAAAAATCAGGGCCCACAAATTCAAAGACCCAATCCAAAAATAGGCTTCTGAGATAAATACACACTTCTCTGATAAAGAAATACAAATGGCAAGTAAACATGAAAAAATATTCAACATCCTTAGTCATTTGAGAAATGCAAATTAAAACAACACTGAGATTCCATCTTACCACAGAAAGAATGACCATTATGAAAACATCAATCAACAACAAAAATGCTAGAGGGGCTGTGAGGAAAAAGAGCACTTTTCCACTGTTGGTGGGAGTGTAGACTGGTGACATCACTGTGGAAATCACTCTGGAGATTCCTCAGTCAACTAGGATTAGAGGTCCCATTCAACCCAGCTATTTCCCTTATGGGTATTTTTCCAGAAGAACTGAGAGCCTCATACCACAGCGATACATGTGCACTCATGTTTTTAGCAGCACAATTTATAATAGCTAAATTATGAAAACAACCCAGATGCTTATCAACTGAGGAATGGATAAAAAAGATGTGGTATTTTTATATAATGGAATATTACTCAGCTGTAAAATAAACAAACCTGAGGCTTTTATAATTAAATGGTTGCCACAAGAGACTATATTTGTAAGTGAAATGAACAAGTCTCGCATGTGTAAACATCCTGCTGTCTCCCTCATATAAGAACTTGAGAGAGTAAATGAAATCTAAAAGATTCAGTAGATAGTGAGAAAGGGGAAAAAAAACCTGCTGTAAGAATTTTCTAAATGCATCATTTTGAGGCTTTTGTTAATGTGGACATGATTTTACACACCCCAAAAAATGCCTTTTCCCCCAGCTTTATTTGTACATCGCTTATTCCCATAGCCAAGGAAACATAATCAAAATATCTCTTTACTGTCATACACCTATAAAAGCAGCAGGGGGCTCTAATTCAAATAGATCTTGCTGTTCCTGAAGTTTCTGAGTGTCCACAAAGATGACGACAGTAGAAACAGCAAAGAGTTCTAAACTACAAGAAAGATGGAATCAGGAACGCTAAGACTTAGTAGATACCGGAATGGGTGGGAAGAGATGAAGTCTTTGAGTAACTTGGAAGTCCAGAGCTCTGGCAATCTCACACAAAGCTTGACCATTCTCTGAAATGGAGAACACAGAATAAGGAGCAAAGTTCTGGTAGTTCGTAGGCAAGTTCCAAACATTATATCTTGAATTAAAATGGATATATTAGAATGTTTCTGGTAGGCAGAAACATGCAGTAGGCTGATTCAGAATTAAAGACCATAGATATATTGAAAATTTGGGGAAAAAAGTATATACAAATATATACTCTTAGAAATCAACAGTCATTGCTTCAAAGCCGAGGCCACAGAAATAGAGAAGTAGTCACGCAGTGGGTCTCAATTTAGGGCCCCATTGTGATGTATAACCTTACAATAGGCTTTGACGGGAGTGCAAACCATGTGATGATCACTGATTTACGTTGTGAATGTTGCTGAGACTAGACTGGGTCACAGTATTGTGCATGACTACCACATTGTTCAGCTTCCGTCTCTGCTGTATTCTGGCCATGTAGAGCTGATGCTGTACAGCCTAGAGGACCTACACATTGTGGGTCCATATGCGTTCTGTGGCACCATGCTCCTCTGAGGTATAGGAAGCTATGCTTGTGTGAGTGGGTCCTAGTGGGCATCTTTTGTTACTGCAACATTTACATGGCTGTTCAGGATATGCAGGTGCCTAAGACTGACTAGAAAGTTTGGCTTTTAAATTAGTAAGTACACCTTGTATCAGATACAGAAAACAGGTAAACACTGAAACATTAAAGGATACAGTTTAATATTTGAGTTTAATATTTGTGGTTAAAGATTTCCCCAGAACTTCTGGGAAGATGGCGACCAGCTGAGCGGCAGAGGGAAACTCTCCCAGAGACCGATCCTTTGTGCGTGGGTGCCCGGTCCGTGGATGCAAAATTCCAACTGATCGGGTTGCTCTCCCCGGCCTGAGCATTAAAGGGCCAGCTGGACAAGCCGCGTGGCGAGAAGTGGGCGGATCCTGAGAGCTGGGCGCTGGAGACATCGGTGCTGCGCTTGGGCCGCAGCTCGG
Source organism: Dinomys branickii (assembly GCA_004027595.1). NCBI lineage: Eukaryota > Metazoa > Chordata > Mammalia > Rodentia > Dinomyidae > Dinomys > Dinomys branickii. The sequence goes on from PVLD010017190.1 coordinate 39,821, forward strand.
CTCAATCCGCGTACAGACGAGAGAGTGATTGCGGCGGGACGGACGCTTCCAGGTCCTGAATCCAATCGGCTCGGAGGTGGCTGTAACCAGGATTTGTTGGAGGCGGCGGAGTAGACTAAACTCAGAGAACGCGCTACTGGGGCACGTTGCGCCAATCTGGGCAGCGGTCTGGGATCCTGCTCAGAGCCCCACCCCTGTAGATGGCGCCGGGTGAACTGTGGCAGCTGCGGTTGGGAGGATTTCTGAGTTGGGAAAAAGCTCCATCCAGGGAGATACATCTGAACGGCATTCCTGTCTGCATGATCCCAGGGTGAGATGACTGGGTGCCCTAACCGGTTTTTCCTGAGTTGGGAAGAAGCTCTGCCCAGTGAGGGACATCCAAGCAGCGTTAATGACTGCAGGATCCCCCGGGGTAGGAAGAGCTAGCAAGGCGCCCCGATGGGATTTGTGAGGGTGGAAAGAGCTCCACCCAGGGAGGAACACCTGAGTGGCCTATCTGCAAGAATCCTGGGGTGGCGAGCTGTTTATGCGTGCCAGACAGGTCTCAGGGTAGGCAGTAGAAGCGGAAATCTCAGCAGACAGCTTAAGGGACATTCGCCCAAAGAGAAGGAATCATTGGAGCAGCCTCTGCAGCAGACCTTTGCCTGCTGAACTGCCTGGGGAATTTATAGCTCCACATTTTGAATCTGATACCCAAAAATGGGAAAACAGAGGAACAAAATGCAGTCTCAAAACTCAACCCCACCCAGAACAAGTTTTCAATGTGAGGATACAGGGGAACCAGGAAGCCACATACCTGCAAGTTATGAAATGATTGCATCCGAAATGAAACAACTCCATCACGCCATGAAAGAGCTTAAAGCAGAAATAAGCCACATACCCACAATGATTTCTCAGACAAAAAATGAGCTGAAAACAATGGTGGAAGAAATGTTCTGCACACATAGAGAAGAAATAGACAAAAGACTAGAAGAAAATAGGAAACAAATGGAAACGTTACAAGAGCAATTTAGGAATGAATTACCAAGAATGAAACAGGTCCAAAGACAATGCCAGGATTTGAAAACTAACGCTGAAAGCATGCAAAACTGTTTAAATGAAACCAAAGATAGAATTTCCGAACTTGAAGACAGCATGGCAGCTTATGAGCGTGAAAGGAAGAATCTCATGATATCATCAAAGACACAAGAAAAGTCAATCCAACAGCTCCAAGATGAGGCAAAACGTAACAATATTCGAGTTATAGGAGTGTGTGAATGAGCAGGAGATCTCACAAACGATATAGAAAGAATATTTGCTGAAATAATAGCAGAACATTTCCCAAACAAGGTAAAAGATACTGAAGTACAGTTAATCAAGGAATATAGAACCCCAATGATCCATAACCCAAAGAAAAACACACACAGGCATATAATATTCAAGATCCCAGATATCCAGCAAAAGAACATAATATTAAAAGCTGCTAGAGAAATGAAACAGATAATCTATAAAGGAAAGCCCATCAGAATCACAGCAGACTTCTCAACAGAAACCATGAAATCAAGAAGAGCTTGGAGCGAGATACTACAGATTCTGAGACAAAACAACTTCCAACCCAGACTGATGTATCCTGCAAAATTATCCCTCAAATTCAATGGAGAAATAAAATATTTCCACGACAAAGAACAGCTGAAGAACATCATGAGTGCCAAACCAGCATTGCAAAAAGCATTAAAGATATTCTAGACAGAGAAAAAAGAGACCACAATCCCAAGAACAGCGATAGAAATAACTCCCTAAACAGAACAAATAATTAAACAGTCAGCAAAAGAAGGAAAACTTTGAGTAAATAACATCACTAGAATAAGCCAACATATAACCATGATAACCATTAATGTAAATGGCCTCAACTCAAAAGTCAAAAGGAAAAGATTGAAAGAGTGGATTAAGGGACACAATCCAAAGATATGCTCTATACAGGGAACACATTTTACTCAAAAAGAAATCCACAGGTTGAAAGTTAAAGGTTGGAAAACAATTCTCCATGCAACAGGTCCCCAGAAAAAAGCAGGGGTAGCTATTATGTTTGCAAACAATGTAAACTTCAAACCAAAAACAATCAAAAGAGATAAAGAAGGCCACCACATACTAGTTAGGGGAAAGCTACAAGAGGAAGAGGTAACAATCCTAAACATTTATGCACCAAACCATAGAGCGCCTAACTTTACAAAGCAAATCTTGACAGATGTAAAAATCAAATAACTAATAACACTATTGTAATAGGGGACCTAAACACCCCTCTGACGCAAAAAGACAGGTCAACCGGACAGAAACTCAGCAAAGAAATAACAGACCTGAACGAAAAGTGTGAACAAATGGACTTAGTAGATGTATATAGAGTGTTCCACCTCACAACATCAGAATACACATCTTTCTCAGCTGCACATGGCTGTTTCTCCAAAATAGACCACATTCTAGCCCATAGAGCATATCTACCTAAATGCAAAAGAATTCAAATTATCCCATGCATATTATCGGACCACAGTGCAATAAAATTGGAAATTAATGACGAAGAGAACTCCAAAAACCACATAAACACGTGGAAATTAGACAACAACCTACTGAATAACCAATGGGTCACACAAGAAGTTAAAGAAATTAAAAACTACCTACAAATAAATGAAAACGCAAGTACAACCTATCGGAATCTGTGGGATGCAATGAAAGCAGTCCTCAGAGGGAAATTTATAGCAATGAAATCATATACAAAGAAAATAGAAAGAGAGCAAATAAATAACCTAATGATACACCTCAAACTCTTAGAAAAAGAGCAACAAGCCAAACCAAGAGCCCAAAGAAGGGAGG